>CAXAOA010000144.1:57500-177500 GCA_963970395.1 Ephialtes manifestator
GCTCTTCCCTCCCTTGTAGCATAATGTACTAATTAATACTTGGCGTCGAGACGCTACCGCGTCTCCTGATACGGCGAGTTAAGAGTACTAATTAAGGAAATAAATAAATGCCTACAATCGGTGCGGTGGTCTAGTGGTAGTATACTGGCCTCTAGTTCAGAGTATCGGTGGGTCGCGGGTTCGAATCCCGGTGCCTTCGATTTTCGTCGAAAATATAAATACGGGCGCGATGAAGCTCCAGATGTATACATGAGACCCACACAGGTATTTCTACCTGTGGAGGTCACATATATATACAGCTGTAGTCCGCGTTTACGTTCTCGACGAAACGTGACGTACCTCCGGTGCCGGGAGGCGAACACGAGACCGGCTATATCGCCATAGGTTTTCCGCAGTTTTCCTATGCTCATAGCAGAAATGCTATGGCAAATGCGATATAGAGGGGGAAGTCGGATGCAGCCGCACGGGGGCCTGGTTACTGATCCGGACCAGACCCCTAAGGAGAACTCGCTACTGATCCGGGCCGACCCTGTAATAAGCGTAATGCCTGCAAACGGGCGGAAATCCAACATTAAAAAATTAAAAAATTAAAAAATATAAATAAATGCCTACAACGTTTGAAGACTAATTCACAATTCGACTTTTCACCGCATGAGACAACTGACATGGAAGCTCTCTACGGGAGAGTTCATTAAATGAATTCCAATTAATATGAAATACATATATACGGAGTTTATGAAAAAAATTGAAAAAAAAATAGCAGGAGTTCTCGGCCCACTCTGATATATGGTTCAAACGTTTTGCTGCACATCATAGTATTTTTGAGAATTTTTTTGAGATTTTTAAATTAGGGCGTCTTTTAGATAGCTTTAATTATTTATAACTCAAAAATTTTGATAAAAAGAAATCTAAAAAACTTTCTGCATGCATGTTTCAGTTGGGAGAATACCATATAAAACTACTGCTAAAAAAAATTGAGCTTCAGCCGTTGACTGAGTTGGCATGGAATGCCCCATACATATCTACTATTTTACTCATTTATCAAAATTCGTAATTCCAGATATTCAACTTAATTTTCGCGCCCGGTGTATAAATTCTGCACGATAATCCCGACAATTTAAAGTTTTAAGACAGTTATAGTTGTAGTTTTGGAGCTAGTAACGCAACGGTGTTATATCTGTAATACTTCGTCGTTATAAGCTAACCAAACTTATGTAAATCGTTAATATTTCTAATCATTTAGAGCTAATAAGTCAATGACCAGAAGGTGGTTAACAATTATTCAATTTAACATATATGGGGCATACCCTCTCGAATCGATGACATTTTTTCTGTCTGTCTCTCTAATATTTCGCATTGTCAGACAGATTTTACTAGTACTTGACTTTATGTGTGAATCTTTTCGGATTCCGTTTCCTCGAAAATTTCGGAGTAATGTTTAACAAAACTACTTATATCTTTGATTTAAAAAATCATACTAGTATAATTCAGTATCAAAAGTTGACATACACAGTCGTACTTATAAAAAAGAGAAACAAATTGGAGCAAAATAATATTATGTTTTTTTTATTTACGGCATCTTTATTTTCACTGTAAAGTTTATAAATGCGCCGTTAACCTTTAAATTAGTTTCTCTTTGTATATATTTGTATATATTTGTATACGTTGTGAATTATCTGAAATCTCAATGTCATTGAATAGCCTCACAATAGTTTAAGCATGTGTATTAATAAACTTGGGTGTTTCTTGTATTACAGCTATGCTTCCCGAAGCAATGTCGACAAACTGCGAAAGATGTAGTGAAAAACAAAAAACGATCGCCAGGCAGATTGGCCGATACATGACAGAAAATAGGCCGGAAGCCTGGGCTCTACTTGTTGAGAAATACGACCCGAACAATATGTATGTACAGTCATTTAAAGAATTCCTCGACGGGGAAGAGTAGGGTTGAGGATTAATAAAGACATTTATTCTTGCTGGATTCATTGTTATTTTCTGTACAATACATTTTTTTTTCTCAATTTTCACAATAATGGTCAACACCGTGTTAAATCTAAATGACAGTTACGTAATGAACGTCATTTTAAGTGCTCGTGTTTCATCTACAAAATCTAAAATACTTTAGTCTTGTCTTCCGTGATATCAGGATTCATCGTGATATTTTTACATTCATCAGATCGAAATTTAATTTTGTTCGTGAGCGGCCTTTGCCGTATATGGACTATTCGGAGCCAAATTACTAACACAGAATTAAAAAACCGCATATAATGAGTTTGCATTATGTTGTGCTGGATTTGCTTGTGTAATGGATTTAAGCTCTTCTTACTGTATTAATTGCTTTACTGACAATGTTTCTGTATTTCTCAGGTTCCTTTTCCGAGTAGAAAGCCGAAATTTTGTCGAAGCTGACCTTCTGCTTTTCCGTGCATTTCTTGCAATTGGTGGCGATTGCCTCACGCAAATTATCTACCGATGGAAAAAGATCATGAATAAGTAAAATTTGATTAATTTAGCAACAATATTTTTTCGTTTTTAATAATTTTATATAACAGGGATGAATTAATTCATTAAGGAGCAAAAAATAATCGAAGTTAGCTGTACAAAAATTATTAGGCTTTAGAGCTGCGATTACAATCTTAGCTTTGAGTAAAGAGTATAACGGAAGTCGTAAAAATGTTTTATTGAACTATTATTCCGAAATTCTCAATTACATTTTGTTTAGGCAACGCAAATATTTCAGTTACGTTTTGCGACTTACCTCTAAAAAACTTTGAGTCGGGAGTTACGCAGGGTCCTTCATCCGCAAAGCATTTATAATACTGGTTGCGTTGTCTTGGATTTGACAAAATCGCATCGACGTCCACGTAATCGTATTTATCTGAATACTTTTCATTTGCTTCGCAATATACGACGGCGAGCGTACCAACAAATGCAATCAACAATACAACAGGTTTCGTGTTGAACATTTTGAAGTTTGGTGTAAGCCTTATGATTCCGACGTTCGTTGAAATTGCTGGAACCGCTGATTATCGATAACTGGGCATCTATCGAAATGAACGCATATTTATAGGAGCGTCGTTTATGGAATCGTTCACGTGACGTCACCGACCACTCTTGGAGATTCATTGAGCGAGTTTTGGCGAGGTATAGCGCATCGAAGCTCCAACTCGTCTCCGAAGGACGAATTTAATTTTTAGCAAGACATTCATCCATGTAACTGTTGCTATCGAGCGGCATATTACTAATCGAAGGGTCTTGACGTTTAACATCTTTCATTTAAATATTCAAATATCTTCGGAAATTTTCTGAGTAAGGTATAAAAATATTGTAACAAGCAAAAGATTAAAAAAATATGTAAAGCATATTCTAAAAATTATTAGTCACTTTTTACACGTCTGCAACCGTATTGCTTTTATATGTTAATGATACGTAAAATCAATATCTACCAAATATACTTTTGTGGAAAAAAAGTTAAAGAACAGATGCCAAGTACTTGAAAAATAAACCGTTTTTTGACAAATTATTTTTATAAAAAAATGTGCTTTGCCATAAATAAAAACTTTTCAAAAAATGTTCCTTTTACAAAAAAAATGAATTAAAAAGAAAATGGAAATCATATGAGCCAAGCTCAATAGACATAGTAGGTATTTTAGTATGTATTCCGAAAAAACAGCTTTTCAAAAAAAGTTTACTTTCCAAAAAAAAGAAGATCGTATGAGAGCCAAGTCTGATAGAAATAGTAAATATATTAATATGCCGACCACAAAACGTCACTAAAATGTGGAGTATCTTCTAAATCACACGTGGTATTTTGGAAAAAGCTTGAAAAATACATTTTCAAATGGTTCAAGGGTCAAGAAAAAGAGACTATGTTATGCAAAAAATGTAATAAAAATACTATTTCTAATCGCACTTTTGAACCGAACACTGATATGGTGAACGAAAAATTGGCGTGCCATTTTTTTCTTTGAATAGCTGTCGCCCATGCTTCATTAAAATAAACGAGGGAGTGGGGAAAATGATCACTTCAAGCTCGTGTCTACAATCAAGAAATATATGCGACTTAATTTACGTTTTAGTCAGCGGAACATATATTGGGCCTCGATTTAACGATCAAGTCAGAACCAGAAGTCCGTAGCATCGAGACTTGGTAAGCCTAGTCGCCAGTCAAACTTCCGATACTCCCCACCGCGTACTGACAACCTTAAGCGGGGTCGAAGAATTGGGGATTGTACGTTGAATCGACGTCCGACTGTACATTGATGCCTATGATAGCCTCGAGAAAAGCTAACCCAAAAAAACCCTCCGGGGTAAAAATTGAGACAAGTACATTTACGAATGGCATTAATATCCAAAAAAAAACCATGGGAAAAAAATTAAGCGGTACACTCTCTTCAACGGTATACGGTCTACACGTGCAAAAAGTTTTTGAAATAAACTGAATACATCCGCAGCATGTATTGTCAAGTACAACAAACATTGAAACAAAATTAGCAGATAAATAAAAATTGATTGTAAAAATAAAAAATGACACTCAGTACTTGGCGAGATACAAAAATATAGTTAATTACTTAATTACATACATAAATGTAGTTAATTGGTTAATTTGATACAAAAAGATAGTTAATTAGTTATCTATAAACTCGCCAAGTACTGAGTATCATTTTTTATTTTTACAATCAATTTTTATTTATCTGCTAATTTTATTTCAATGTTTGTTGTACTTGACAATGCATGCAGCGGATGTATTCAGTTTATTTCAAAAACTTTTTGCATGTGTAGACCGGATACCGTTCAAGAGAGTGTACCGCTTAATTTTTTTTCCCATCGTTTTTTTTTTGGACATTAATGCCACTCGTAAATGTACTTGTCTCAATTTTTACCCGGGAGGGTTTTTTTGGGAGCTTTTACTACTTTTTGCAAAGTTAATATTGACCCAGTGATCTGTGGTTTCAGATCAAATATATGTTGAATGTCGTAATAAATAAGCTAGGTAAAAATGCATGAACAGCTTTTATATTCCCTCAAGGTTGTTATACAACCGTACAGGAACGTAAGGAGGCCGAGCCGGTCAACATTTTTTTCTTTTATAATAAAGACAATGTTTACATCACCAATGGAAACATTTTAAATGCGAAGAGAATGAGACGTAGGAAAGGCTAATCCCATGATTCTTGTCTACTTCATACGCGAAGATTTGAAAAAACGAATTAGTGGAAGGGCTCCAACGATTTCAGTGGAATATAACTGTCCGTACGTAAAAGGAATTTGCGAATTGATGAAAATATTAACCAAGGAACGCGGCAACGAGCTGCCGCGTTTCTATGTTAATTGCCTACTGCTCGCTCTAGACTCTCTGACGTCTAGTAGACTGACTGCTGATCACTGTTCGGCATATTACGGCTTTCGCGTTGATTACATTGATTGGCTATCTGTCATCTCAGAGATTGGTAGTGTACGAAAACACAAGGATAGGCAGAGACGATCGACGACGAAACGAAAAACGAAATAAATTGACGATTTCGAGATCGTTAAAATCAAATATCTCCGATATCCCAATAGCTACACCATTCGTTTTGGTCCCAAAAATAATGTATTAAATCAATACATCTAACAGCAGCATAAGATATATATGTAAAACACTCAAATTCGTTTAATGACGTAAAAGAGTCTCGGAACGTCTCTCTCGGTCGGTAATGTAGTGGTAAATGTACTTGTCTCGAGACGCTACCGCGTCTCTTGATTATATTAGTGGAAAAAAGCGGTATCTTCGATTTGGCGCCTATATAGTGTTCTTACTATAATTTTAACGATGTTGGCGCGTACAAAACTTATACTAATCGATGATCATTACATTTTCGCCGTGAATTATTTCCATACGCCCATTGGTATGAAATTTTATATCGAATACAATAAGTATACAAAATAAGTAATACAAAAAGCATAGAGTTTCGATTTTGCAGTAAATTTGTAGCGCGTTTTCCTTCTTTTAATTTTATTAAATAATATGGGTAGAGGGGCAAAGTTTTTTGATACAAGATTATATGAATAACCATAGTCAATGAAATGAAATACTGCAGCATTTCTGTTTAACACAGCTATCATTCTCGCATAGTGGGTTTATCGTGGTGGAGAGTTTTGACTTTTCTGATCCTGGGATATTCGTATAATACCGCTGGCGAGCAAGGCCATATTTAAATTCGAATTCTTGGCTTTCCCCCGGTGCCCTCAATTATATTAATGAAGCATGGGCGACAGCTATTAAAAGAAAAAAAAATGGCACGCCAAGTTGTTATTCACCATATCGGTGTTCGGTTCAAAAATACGAGTAAAAATATTGTTTTTTTTTCCTTCCTCATAGAAGAAGCTTTATTTAATGAAAAAAAAAATTTCGAGTTTTTTATGTCAGCACACTTAGAATTGTCCAAAACGTCCAGAAAAGTGATCTAGGAAAAATGTCCATGCGCGTGCGTGTGCGTGTGCGTGTGCGTGCGCGTGTGCGTGTGCGTGTGCGTGTGCGTGTGCGTGTGCGTGTGCGTGTGCGTGTGCGTGTGCGTGTGCGTGTGCGTGTGCGTGTGCGTGTGCGTGTGCGTGTGCGTGTGCGTGTGCGTGTGCGTGTACGTGTGCGTGTGCGTGTGCGTGTGCGTGTGCGTGTGCGTGTGCGTGTGCGTGTGCGTGTACGTGTGCGTGTGCGTGTGCGTGTGCGTGTGCGTGTGCGTGTGCGTGTGCGTGTGCGTGTGCGTGTGCGTGTGCGTGTGCGTGTGCGTGTGCGTGTGCGTGTGCGTGTGCGTGTGCGTGTGCGTGTGCGTGTGCGTGTGCGTGTACGTGTGCGTGTGCGTTCGAACGCCGATAACTCAAGAACGGTTTTGTATATCGCGCTCAAATTTGGCACACTAGTGTAGCAGCAGACCCTCTTCAACTGTAGCAATTTTCGATTTTATGCCGTTTTGAATTTTTTGAAAAACGGACGTGATCGCTCTAACTTTCGTAAAATTTAGTCTATTTTGCTAAATAGTTGGTTATAAGAGTAGGTGCACTCAATGCTGTTTGGTATTGAATTTGGCTTGAATCGGTAAAGCCAATATCAATTAACATACTTCCTCATAGAGGTGGCTTTGTAAAACGCGAAAAATAATGAGGAAGCAATTTGCAAAGTTCTACTGTGCAGGCTTGTTTTTTTATCTTGTAACCAATATCATTCATGGATGTACTTTATCTAATTTCCACTTGAAGCGTTCAGGTTACACCACTAGACAAAACTAATTTTGCAAAATACTATTCTTTGTATTTGCAAGATGACTGACCGATTCTAGTATACACATTTCAATTCAAATAACTTTTGCAGACAACATATACATACTTTACAGAGATTTCTTCCTTAGGTAGTAACTATTGAACTAAATATTGATGTATCTTTGGCAAGAAACTGGAATTTCTTTACTCTCACCATACAGTATCTTCCTAGGAAGACCTTGCAATCCAAATTTTGTAGACTGGAATAAACAGGACCTACATAAAGGGCAGAACAGAATAAAAAGTAGAACTTTATACATCGCTTCCTCATCAAGAGACGGGGCATCGTCTTGAGACAAGTACATTTACCTCTCTACTTACCGACCGACCGACAAGACGCTGCCGCAGTATCTTTTACACGAAGCAACTCGTTATGGCCACTTTTTTTCGTGGTTAATATGTTAAATTGAGAAAATGATAGCGTTTTGAAGCTTTTTTTAGGTATAATCAGATACTGAAGCTAGAAATACTTCGTTTAAGACCAAAACGACCTTCGTACCTTCCCTCAGTGCAGTGATATCGTGATTTGTATATCGAAACTTCTCTGAAATATTCGAAAAAATTCAGTCGTTTTTCGCAGGACCGTGAACCTAATTTTCGCAGGACCGGGATTCTATCCGTCGCAGGACCGGGGTTCCAACCAACCGGTATCCGAACCGCTGTATATTCCCATTTTATTTTATATTGGTTGGTTTATTTCCAAACATTGAATTAGAAACAGAAGTAATGAAGTGTTTAATAGTTGTTGATAATTCAGTCGATATATTCGCTCAGTTCAGAGTTTTCACTTCACGCTTACACACTAGTGAATGTTTTGATTTGATTTGAAAAGTGATAGAAAAGTGATTGCATCATTTATGTGAAAAGTGATAAAAAAAGTGATTGTATTATGTGATGGTTTTTAAGTTTTAATAAATTCAGTTATTCTTTTTTATTTATACGTTCATGATTAGCCATTAATAAATTATTCTATCCCATCCTAACCTCATAATGTCATGTAGCAAAATACACGTTTTTTAATGAGACTATTTTATTTATACTGAATCATTAATGAGTAAAAGAAGGGTTTTGTTATTCCTACATGTGATCATTTTTATAGTATAATAAGGTTTATTAAAATTTCATTTTTATTTTTTGCTACTTTACAATTCTCTTTCAAGCTACTAATGACATGCAGTAAAATAATGTGCCTTTTGGTGAAATTAAATATCAAAACTAAGACAGAAATAATAATAGAGTGTGCTTCAATTTATATGCACGGCAAGTTTTATTTTTTTAATAAACTTAACAAAATCAGTGGTTATTCAGTCATTAACTGAGATTTGCGTAATCCAGTTTTTTAATGCAACCTCATAATGACACTTTCCATCATTTAGCTATATTGTCTGTTTATATCTCCCCAAAAAACACAATGTGTAAAAAAATTGAGACAAGAACATTTACGTGAGTGGTATCAACACCCCAATAAAAAACAGTGTTTCAAAAACTTGAGACATAAAAAATGTATCAGCACAAAAAGTTGTGAAATAAACTAAAAATATCTGCAGCAAGTCAAGTACATGTTATTCAACATATATACAGGGTGTCCCATTTTAATCTTACACCCGATTTATCTCGAAAAATAGGGCTCCGATCGAGAAATGAGTCCTATAAAAGTTGTAGGGTTTGAAGGGGGACGTCTGAAAAAAATTAGTTGTTCAATCGAAATTTCTAAATAGCGGCGTTAACATGTTTTTTTTCAATGGAAATATGGTTTTTTTTCGGACCAAAAAAATGGTTAAAGTGAAAGTAACAACTTTTGTAGGAACATTTTTTTCGATAGAGGCCATATTTTTATGATTTTTCACTTTTTTAGCATCACCCAGGATGTACCACGAGGAGGTAAAGCCTTTAACATCCCATTTGTGTGTGTGTGGGTGTGCGTGCGCGTGTGCGTGTGCATGCGTGCGTGTGCGTATGCGGGCGTGTGCGTGCGTCTCTGCGGCTCGTCACTTCCACAGTATTTTTTTACTCCAAACCATCCTTGTAAGTGTACTTTGAACTTTTCTTAAAGATGTTCAAAGATTCCACCATTCATGTTGAGACATGTCTGGACCCTCCTCTCAAAATGACCGACTGTTCGTAAGAGGACATTTCTTGGGATTGCACGGCAGGCAACTGCTCTCCCTCATATCCTCTCTTGTTGTTGGACGTTGACGATAGACAACGTCTTTAATGTAACACCACAAGAAGAAATCGGGAGAGGTGAGATCAGGTGACCTTGGCGGCCAATGGACAGGTCCATCTCGACCGATCAACCTTCCCCCGAAAGTTGCGTTCAGATGGTTCCTTACAACACGAGCCCAGTGAGCGGGTGCACCGTCTTGCTGCAACCACATCTGTTGACGTGCACCCAAATCAAGATTTTCTAGGAGAATTCATGCTGCAGAAAATCAAGATAACGGGCACCCGTCACATTTCCCGAGTCAGTACGAGGTACCAACCGTACTGACTACAATTCCACCAAGATACTCCGAATCCCGATCCGTTGCGAAGGGTCGAGTTTCGTAGGTGAGCGTTGAGGCAAATCGAGAGATTCCCAGACTTTTTCAGGTTCGTCGTGTTCAGTGATGAATCCACATTCAACAACCGGGGTCAGGTGAATCGATAGAACTTCAGGTATTAGTCTGATCATAATCCACACTGGGTGAGACAGATCGATCACCAACATCAATGGAGTTTGAACGTTTGGTGTGGCATTATTGACGGCCAAATAATAGGTCCCCAGTTTTTTGAGGGACATGTGACGGGTGCCCGTTATCTTGATTTTCTGCAGCATGAATTGCCTATTCTGCTAGAAAATCTTGATTTGGGTGCACGTCAACAGATGTGGTTGCAGCAAGACGGTGCACCCGCTCACTGGGCTCGTGTTGTAAGGAACCATCTGGACGCAACTTTCGGGGGAAGGTGGATCAGTCGAGATGGACAAGTCCATTGGCCGCCAAGGTCACCTGATCTCACCTCTCCCGATTTCTTCTTGTGGGGTTATCTTAAAGACGTTGTCTATCTCCAACGTCCAACAACAAGAGAGGATATGAGGGAGAGAATAGCAGTTGCCTGCCGTGCAATCCCAAGGGATGTCCTCTTACGAACAGTCGGTAATTTTGAGAGGAGGGTCCAGGCATGTCTCAACATGAATGTTGGAATCTTTGAACATCTTTAAGAAGAGTTCAAAGTACACTTACAAGGAGGGTTTGGAGTCATAAAATACTGCGGAAGTGACGAGCTGCAGAGACCTAATCCTTGTGAGTGTTGCACGCACGCACACGCACACGCACACGCACACGCACACGCACACGCACACGCACACGCACACGCACACGCACACGCACACGCACACGCACACGCACACGCACACGCACACGCACACGCACACGCACACGCACACGCACACGCACACACACACACACACGCACACGCACACGCACACGCACACGCACACGCACACGCACGCACACGCACACGCACACGCACACGCACACGCACACACAAATGGGATGTTAATGGCTTTACCTCCTCGTGGTACATCCTGGATGATGCTAAAAAAAGTCAAAAATCATAAAAATATGGCCTCTATCGAAAAAAATGTTCCTACAAAAGTTGTTAGTTTTGATTTAACTATTTTTTTGGTCTGAAAAAAACCATATTTCCATTAAAAAAAACATGTCAGTCTCCTTAACGCCGCTATTTAGAAATTTCGATTGAACAACTAATTTTTTTCAGACGTCACCCTTCAAACCCAACAACTTTTATAGGACTCATTTTTCGATCGGAGCCCTATTTTTCGCGATAGATCGGGTGTAAGATTAAAATGGGACACCCTGTATATATATATACTAGGATCTTATTGTGGCTCGCGCGCTGCGCGCGCTCGCAATCGCCCCCCGCCGAAGGGTGCCCCCCCTCCAAAGGGTGCCCCCCCCCCCAAGGGTGCCCCCCTCCCAAAGGTGCCCGCAGCCTTGGGGGACCCATGTTTTTGGAATAGCACTTAGAATAATTCGGGCTCGGGGCTTGGCGGAAAGGGGTGGGGCTAGCCCCAAGCCTTTAGCCCCACCCCCTTCCGCCAAGCCCTGAGCCCGAATTATTCTAAGTCCCTCGATTCTTGACACGGCGGCGGCGAGATCTTTTTATAATATATATATATATACATATACTAGAGGGGCTTCGCCCCTGCGCGCTTCGCGCGCCAACCCCGGGGGCGGCTAAGCCCCCCCCGCCACAGCCGCCAGATAAATAATATTGGCGCACAACCGTCAGATAAATAATATTGACGCACAGCCGCCAGATAAATAATATTGGCGCACAGGCGCCAGATAAATAATATTGGCGCACAGCCGCCAGATAAATATTGGAAAACTTCTTTCCATACAACATTTTTAATTTCATCCAGATCTTCTGAATCGTTCTCCATATAGAATTGATTTGCATTTTTACACCTTGACAATGCCACGTATAATTGTCCATGAGAAAATAAAGGTTTTCGGAAACATAAACCAACTTTGTTTAAACTTTGTCCTTGAGACTTATTAATAGTGATTGCGAATGCCAGAACAATAGGAAATTGTCTTCGATATAGAATAAATGGAAGAGAAGAAAATTCTCCAGTATCTAATATTATTCTTGGGATAAGCACATTTACCTGCTTGCATACCTATAATTATTTCTACTTTTATATTGAATTTATATAATCCAATAATTTTCATTCTTTTTCCGTTACATAGTCCTTCTTTTATACTTAAATTTCTAATGAGCATTACGGTTGCTCCAACTTTTAAAGCTAATTTAGGAACTGGTAGCCCTGGAAATCTCAATGAATTTAAATATTCTACTGGATAATTTAAATCAACATCACTATCGGCCTGATCAACTCCTTTGTGTTTGGCATAGTTAATACTGTAATATACCCTTTTTTTGTTTTTTATTTTTTCTAATATTTTGTCATTTAATCGATAAACATCATGATTATGGCAGGCTA
Source organism: Ephialtes manifestator (assembly GCA_963970395.1). Classification (NCBI taxonomy): domain Eukaryota; kingdom Metazoa; phylum Arthropoda; class Insecta; order Hymenoptera; family Ichneumonidae; genus Ephialtes; species Ephialtes manifestator. The sequence continues at coordinate 69,808 of CAXAOA010000144.1, forward strand.
AAATAACACGATTTGATAAATCATCTTTTTCGTTAATTACGGAACCATATATAGCTGTGTTCGTAATATTAACTTAATATTACGAACAAAATATAAATAATATTCCGAAAGTGTTGCGTTTTTACTTATCTCATACAAATTTTTATAGCTTTTAGCATAAGGATTATTATTTAGTACTTTTGTTATGATCTGTAGAAAAAATGAGTCAAGGGGACCCTTGAGGGACTTAGAAAAATTCAGGCTTGGGGGCCCTTGAGGGACTTAGAAAAAATCCCGTCAAGGGGGCCCTTGAGGGACTTAGAAAAATTCAGGCCTATGAGGGCCCTTGAGGGACTTAGAAAAATTCAGGCCTATGGGGGCCCTTGAGGGACTTAGAAAAATTCAGGCTTGGGGGCCCTTGAGGGACTTAGAATAATTCAGGCTTGGGGGCCCTCAAGGGACTTAGAAAAATTCAGGCCTATGGGGCCCTTGAGGGACTTAGAAAAATTCAGGCCTATGGGGGCCCTTGAGGGACTTAGAAAAATTCAGGCCTATGGGGGCCCTTTTGACATGGAATGTCCTATATATCCTACACGGCGGCGGCGGCGGCGAGATCTTTTTATATTATAGAGAGAAGAGATATATATATATTATAAAAAGATCTCATATATATATATATATATATATATATATATATATATATATATATATATATATTGTAACACGATTCTTTATTCCGAGATAATTCGGGAAAATTATCCCGGAGAATCGCTTGACAAATTCGGCACCCTGAAATACACAAAAATGCACTAGGGCGCCAGGCCCTTCTATTAATGCCTGAAGGGCCAAGAGGACGATCGAAAACCACTAATATGCTCGGCTGAGAGCGATAGAACGAGTCGTGGGGGGTTAGAGGGGAGAGTATCGCGAATAACCGCGAATAAAAGATCACCAATATCAAAATAACAACACGATTTAATAAAAAAATGTCACACAAAAAGTCTGGTTCCCGGAAGGGGAACCCGTGCTCGTCGGCACAACTGAGGCGATATAAAGAAAAATGGAAATATAATAAAGAACGAGGACGATCACAAAGAAGTAGAATCATATAATAAGGACTTAGAAATATCCCCAAAGAATTCGAATCAAATGCCCAGAATGAGCCTTATATAACCGAATAAGAAGGATATCCAAGAACAAGGATTCTACAAAAAAACTACGAACTCGAATCGAGCCGACTCTACGTACGAGCTAGGGACGGGGTGAGACGGGAAGCGACTCACCTTGCAAACAACGGTTAACGACCGTTTTCCGATAATAAAAAAATATAATTCCGGGGTGCACACAGCACCTCAACAGTTTTTAATAAAGGCACTGACCCACCTCGAATATTTCCAACACGTATACTCCCAATACTCTCAGGTTTCCTTCGGTATACTACGTCGTAGACTTTTCTGATACTAATGCCTATGCCACGATGTGCTACTTCCGCGTCCAGCCAACAAGTGGCGATTTTTGGCGCGTGCCGATCACGCGGCGCTAAGCTAGGGCCGGCGCGGCGCGCGGAGCGGAGGGATTCGCATCCCTTCGCGTCACGAGAGATGGCGATGGTCGTCTCTCCGGAGCGAGCTAGTTGTCGTGGCGGAAGTCCGGGACTCTCGCGTTGCGATCCAAGGCCGCGACTTGCCGCTGCCCGGTTGCTGGTGATCGGTGCTCTCCTTCGCCGGTGATGTACGTCATCTCGACGCATCAGAGGGGACATGTAAGACTCGAAATAAATAGGCAGTCAGCGCATTTTCTTAAATTAGTGGCCCTGGTCGGCTCGATTCGGTCGTCTCTCGGCAGACTTGCTCGAGTTTTCGCGCCTCTAACGAAGGCGTCGTCGTGCAGGCTTGCTGGCTGGACACTCTTCGATGCATTTTCTCTCCAGGGAGAGGGAGAGCTGCAGCGACACCGCCGTAACGCGAAATGCCGCGTTACAATATATATGTGGCGACTACCACATCAACAGCGAGCGAGAGCGTTAGAGCCTCGCGACAAATATGTAAACAAACTCGAGAATGTTCGAGACGTTTCGATGCCCGGGAGTCCGAACAATTGTAACGGCTCAAGGGACAGTCGATCACGGGATCTACCTGCGGAAACACGCACCTAACCGAATATTTGCTGTACGCACTTACGCGCCGTTCCGGGAATAAAGACACAAACACATTATATATTTGCATGGAGTTAAGAGTGCATTCAATTACCCTCGCATAATTCCTACATTGGTGACCCCGACGTGATAGTGGTTAAAACGGAACGCGCCGCGAAATAGTGAATTTTCGCGACTGTGAATCGACTCGCAACACAAAAGTTTTTTCTATTTCTCTATCCCGGTACGCTCGAATTTAGTGCTGTTTTCACCGCTTGGGCTAGTGCATTGCTGAGCACCCATAGACGTTGTGCTGCGCTAGCAGTGAGACAGAGACAGTGCGGAAGCCGTTGCTCAGTGCGTCGTCCCGGTTTGTGACCGGCCAGGGAAGTAAGCATCTGCGACTCGCAATGTCTTGCCCCGAAGAAACGAGTGAGGAGTGGAAAAACGCCGTGAGTGAAATGAGTGCCATACAGGGTGCGGTTTACGAGGTCAGAGCACCACCGTTTAGTGCAGAACGACCAGCGCTGTGGTTTGCGCAACTCGAATCGCAGTTCCGGAATCGACGAGTCGTCACGGAACAGGACAAATTTCATTTTACGATCCCGCTAATTGATACACGTTCCGCTGCGGAAGTGGAAGACATAATTACAAATCCACCGATTGAGGTGCCGTATCAAAAACTAAAAACTACACTAATATCTCGATTTTCAAAATCTAAGGCAGCAAAGCTCTTGCAACTACTTGACGGAGAGAGTCTTGGAGACCGAAAGCCGTCTCAACATCTACGTCATCTGCGAAGTCTCGTCCCAGATATCGACGACGACGTCCTAAAAGCGCGTTGGTTGTCGCATCTCCCGGAACAGATCCGGGCGGGCCTGGTAGTTCAAAAAGAAGCGACGATCGACCAGCTATCCGAAGCTGCCGATGCTCTCAACGAAGTCTTGAGGCCGAATAGCGTTGCTGTTGTCTCGGACTTTCAGGGTCAAATCGCGGCGCTCACCAAGCAAGTATCACAGCTCGCCGCGATTGTTGGTAAACAGACGAACGGTAGCCGGCGTTCTCGCAATCGCTCAAGGAGCAAATCGCGCGAGAATAAAATTCACAAATCAGGGATATGTTGGTATCACCATAAATTCGGGAAAGAGGCTAAGAAATGTTTTGATGGTTGTAAGTTCCAGGGAAACGCGACCGAGAGTCAGTAGAGGCGGTCACAGACTCTCAGGAATCAGCCCGCCTGTTTGTGGTAGACAAGACGTCGGGTGTTGAATTTCTGGTCGACACGGGTTCGGAAGTCTCTGTTTACCCGAAGCGCAACTCGTCTTTACGCGCGTTGGGATACATGTTATACGCAGCGAACGGAACCCCGATAAACACTTACGGTGGCACGCTAATCAAGCTTGGTATTGGCCTACGCAGAGATCTGTCCTGGCGTTTCGTCATAGCAGATGTCTCGCATCCAATAATCGGAGCCGATTGCCTCAAGCATTTCGGTTTACTTGTTGACCTCAAAAACCAGTGTATTATTGACGGGTTGACTGGTCTAACCACAACTGGGAAGATGCTTAAAATTCACGTAATAGCATCCTTGCGAGTACTTCGAAGCAACGTTGTTTCACCGTACTGGGAGTTACTCTTAATTTTTCCAGAGATTACTAAGCCTAATGGAGTTTTCCAGGAACCAAAACATTCCACGGTACACCATATCAACACAACCGAAGGACCACCGGTATCGAGCAAGGCTCGGAGATTAGCAGCTGACAAGTTGAAGATTGCACGGGAGGTTTTCGAAGAAATGGTTAACCGCGGGATTGCGCATCGATCTGACGGATCCTGGTCATCACCACTCCACCTAGCTCCCAAGGGGGAAAATGGTTGGCGACCTTGCGGGGATTATCGACGTTTAAACGACCGAACAATACCCAATAGATATCCGGTTCGTTATTTGGAGGATTTTGCTGCGAATCTTCGTGGTAAAACAATATTTTCAACAATTGATCTGGTAAGAGCTTTCCATCAAATTCCGGTAGCACCAGAAGACATTAAAAAGACAGCAATAATCACACCATTTGGATTATTCGAATTTCCGGTAATGACGTTTGGACTGCGCAACGCAGCGCAAACATTTCAGCGGTTCATTGACGAAATTACTCGCGATTTCCCGTTCGTTTTCCCGTACATCGATGACATCTTAGTGATTTCAGAAAACGAGAACCAACATCGTGAACACTTGACTGCACTTTTCCAACGCTTGGAAGAGAATGGACTTGTTATTAATTCCACCAAGTGTCGATTAGGGGAAGCTGAGGTTGAATTCCTCGGACACACGATATCAGCTGATGGGATCAGACCACCGAAGCAGCGAGTCGAAGCAATAATGAACTTCCCTCGGCCTGAGAATATCAAGAAACTTCGCGGATATATTGGCACAATTAATTTTTACAGGAGATTCATCAGAGGATGTGCACAGCTCCTTGCACCATTGAACCAACTGCTCGTTGGTCCAGCGGTAAAAAACACATCACCAGTAATTTGGTCTCCCGAGCTGGAGGAGGTTTTCGACAAAAGCAAGCAAGCCTTGGCCGACGTTACACTCCTAGCTCATCCCGATGTGAATGCTGAGTGGTCCATCTTCACGGATGCATCTGAACGTGCAATCGGAGCAGTTCTTCAGCAACGAAGTGGAAATTCCTGGGAACCATTGGCGTTTTTCAGTCGGAAGCTGACGCCAAATATACAGAAACTCTCTACGTACGACCGGGAACTTCACGCAATCTACGAAGCCGTCTGACATTTCAAGCACATTTTTGAAAATCGTCACGTCACCATCCACACGGATCACAAGCCTCTCATTCACGCTTTTAAACAGCGGCCTGAGAGGGCCTCGCCGTGGCAGTTTCGACGTCTCGACTTCATTGGACAGTTCACCTCAGAGATCAAGCACGTTGCCGGTACCGAGAACATCGTAGCAAACACCTTGTCAAGAGTGGGCGCCGTCACACAAGCAGTTCCCATCCGGGATCTCGCTCATGCTCAATCTGGTGATCAGGAGCTTGAGAACTTACTCCAAGATACTCGCTCCGGGCTCAAACTCAAGAGGATACGATATCAGGATCTGGACATCTCACTGTTTTGTGACGTTTCGTCAGACTCAGTACGTCCGTATGTTCCAGAGCAATTCAGGAGACAAATTTTCAAATCTCTCCATGGCCTCGCGCATCCCGGACAACGAGGATCGCTGAGATTAGTTGCTGAATGCTACGTCTGGCCATCAATGAACAAAAATTGCCGCGACTGGGCAAAGTCGTGTGCGGAATGCCAGCGGAACAAAATAACGAGACACAACATCTCCCGGGTGGCTAAATTCGAGCTGCCAACGCAACGATTTCAGCACATACACATAGACCTGGTAACCTTGCCTTCATCGAAGGGGTTTCGCCAGTGCCTGACCATCATCGACCGATTTACTCGATTTCCCGAAGTAATTCCACTCGAGAATGCGAACACCGAGACGGTGGTGCGAGCGTTGTTACTAAACTGGATTGCTCGCTATGGAGTTCCGATGAGAATCACATCCGATCAAGGCGGCCAGTTCGAATCCAATTTGTTTCAGAAACTGAATAAATTCCTGGGAACGAAACACCTACGAACAACTCCCTACCATCCACAAGCTAATGGCCTCGTCGAGAGACTACACCGACAGCTGAAGGCAGCACTGTTATGTCACCAAGGAACGTGGTATGAAGCGTTGCCGGCAGTGTTGTTGGGTCTCAGGGCTGCTTGGAAAGAAGACATCGCGGCAACACCGGCTGAGCTAGTCTACGGAGAAACAATTCGTCTTCCCGGGGAATTTCTCAAACCATCTTCGACAGAAGTTCGCGCTCCGGAACTTGTAAAAACGCTACGACAACATTTTCGAGATCTGATGCCAAAGGATACTTCACGGCATGGAGCTCATCCCGTGTTCGTCTTCAAAGATTTAGACAAAACGACGCACGTATTTGTCAAGAAAGGCCAAATTGGACCTTCATTTTCGGCACCATACGAGGGGCCATTTGAGGTGATCCAACGGAACGAAAAATATTTTACGGTGGCGCTCGGGAGAGGACCTACAGCTGTGTCAGTCGATCGACTTAAGCCACCCTATCTTGTACGAGAGGATCCAGAATCTCAGCCACCTCCTGGTTCGTCGGAGCCAGAAGCGGTTCCGGGACCGAGCACGAGCACAGCAAGCGCAACGAAGAAGAAACGCGTGCGTTTCAAAATTTAATACGGATGTACGCCCAATTTTTTTTTTCTTCACATACCTTTTTTTTTTGTAAATACGTTTTTTTCTGTAAATATTTTATCTTTATTTTAACATTTGGTTCCCGGCGGACCAACTCTCCAAAAAGGGGAGACATGTGGCGACTACCACATCAACAGCGAGCGAGAGCGTTAGAGCCTCGCGACAAATATGTAAACAAACTCGAGAATGTTCGAGACGTTTCGATGCCCGGGAGTCCGAACAATTGTAACGGCTCAAGGGACAGTCGATCACGGGATCTACGTGCGGAAACACGCACCTAACCGAATATTTGCTGTACGCACTTACGCGCCGTTCCGGGAATAAAGACACAAACACATTATATATTTGCATGGAGTTAAGAGTGCATTCAATTACCCTCGCATAATTCCTACATATATATATATATATATATATATATATATATATGTGTTGAACAACATGTACTTGACTTGCTGCAGATATTTTTAGTTTATTTCACAACTTTTTGTGCTGATACATTTTTTATGTCTCAATTTTTGTACACATTGTGTTTTTGGGGGGATTTCAACACTTTTTGCAAAGTCTATATTGAATCATCAATCCTTGGTTCATCCAAAGAGAATAAAAGAGGATAACATTTTATAAAAGTAATGTGTTTTTCAAATAATTAATAATAATAAAGCATTGATTTAGTTTAAGTTTTCTACTATAAACTACAACGATCTTTCCATATTAGTAGATTTATAGAATTGAGACTATAAGTCTCCTCAAAATCCTCATAACATCCTCAAAAACACAGTCACAATCCTAAAAACACTGCCACATTAAAAAATGGTATAAATATCAAGATGAAAATTGTAGGTTTTTTTTGCATGGAGAACTACAAAATCAACAATACCGATCATTTTGATTAATGTCATGTGATGTGTGCTATCGTTATTATTTCAGGACCTGTATATAATTAAGACTGACAGCTTTCATGTCTATTCTAGGTGACTTTGTTACTCTATTTAAATTTAGAAAAAAATGTATATTACAAAGGTCACACCACCTCTGTTTGTTCCAATAATTTATCTTAATAAAAATTGACTTTTTCCTGGACAATGTTAAGAAAGTGCAGATTGCGAAAAACATTAATCCACAAATCCAAGTTAAACCCGAATAGACACTAACTTTACCAAATTTATTTAAAAATGAAGCTTGTTACATATATAAATTTACTACACTTTATTAATTAATTTTTTCTCAGTTCTCATAACTTCTCTTATAAAAAAATCCAGTATTTCATCAAATGACATTGTGAGCTCGGGGAGAGTACGATTTCCGTGGCGCCAAGATTTAACGCTTGTTTCCGGTAGTACTTCTCGTGGGGAGCAAAAAAGTTCGTATGGACTATGGTCCTAACTGCTTTAGTTTCCAAGATATTTAACTTTTGAGGAAATAATTTTTAAATAATTTCGAACAAATATTCGAGCGTTGGGCGCAGACCATTAGCGTCACCCAGAATGTACCACGTGGAGGTTGTCTGCCTAACATTCCTTGGCCCTGAAAAGGGCCGTTTCAGTACTATTTTTAGTGTGTGTCTTTGTGTATGTGTGTGTGTGTGTGTATTAACGTGCGCGTGCACACGCTCTAGAAAAAATACCCCTGGATAAAATACCGCTTCGTAAAAATACCCCCGGATAAAATACCCCTTGGTAAAAATATCACAGTAGGAAATAGTCACAATGACAAATTATCACGTGAATCATACACTTATACTAACTTCTTTAGGTTCTTCAAGGCGTTAGTTAGGTTGGCATTCGTTTCTTTAGGGAGTTAATTAGTTTGGTATTTTCCTTATATTTGTTCTTTAGGTTCTTTAAGGCGTTAGTTAGGTTGGCGTTCGTTTCTTTAGGGAGTTAGTTAGTTTGGTATTTTCCTTATATTTGTTCTTTAGGTTCTTTAGGACGTTAGTTAGGTTGGCGTTCGTTTCTTTAGGGAGTTAGTTAGTTTGGTATTTTCCTTATATTTGTTCTTTAGGTTCTTTAGGGCGTTAGTTAGGTTAGCGTTCGTTTCTTTAGGTTCTTTAGGGCGTTAGTTAGGTTCTTTAGGTTCTTTAGGCAGTTAGTTAGTTTGGTATTTTCCTTATATTTAGGTTCTTTAGGTTCTTTAGGGCGTTAGTTAGGTTGGCGTTCTTTAGGTTCTTTAGGAAGTTAGTTAGTTTGGTATTTTCCTTATATTTAGGTTCTTTAGGTTCTTTAGGGCGTTAGTTAGGTTGGCGTTCGTTTCTTTAGGGAGTTAGTTAGTTCGGTATTTTCCTTATATTTGTTCTTTAGGTTCTTTAGGGCGTTAGTTAGGTTCTTTAGGTTTTTTAGGTTCTTTAGGTTCTTTAGGTTCTTTAGGTTCTTTAGGGCGTTAGTTAGGTTGGTTCTTTAGGTTCTTTAGGGCGTTAGTTAGGTCGGCGTTTGTTTCTTTTAGGTTCTTTAGGTTGTTTAGGGCGTTAGTTAGGTTGGCGTTGGCTTCTTTAGGGAGTTAGTTAGTTTGGTATTTTCCTTATATTTGTTCTTTAGGTTCTTTAGGGCGTTAGTTAGGTTGGCGTTCATTTCTTTAGGGTTCTTTAGGTTCTTTAGGTTCTATTATACCTTATATAATATATTAAACACCAAAAATGTTTTCCCAAAACAAAAATGGTACGCCAAGTTAAAAAAATTGCTTTCAAAAAAATTGCTGACAAACAAAATTCCTTGCAAAAATATTAAACCAAATCCAATATATTAGCCAAGTTAAACTCGCTACAAAAAAAACTTGGTGTGCCAGGGACTAGCTCCCGTACATAGTCCATTAGCCAACATAAACTCGCTACAAAAAAAACTTGGCGTCCCAGCGACTAGCTCCCGTACATAGTCCATTGAAGTAAGTGCGGGAGAAAACAATTCCTAATGATATTTCGTGTTTCGTATTACCGAACCTGCAGAGTGAGCTCAAGTTGCATATCGTACCTTATTCATTACTTTTATCTAATTTATCAGTTTGTATCCCTACTTTCTTTTGACCTCATTTAATCTAATAATTGAGACGATATCAAAGTGCCACGACCACCAAAAGTGAGAAGTGCATCGAGAAAACCGCCAAACGCGGCCTCCAGGAACATCCAGCAACATGATACCGCCACACGCGGTCTCCGGGAACTTCCCGCAACATAAAACCGCCACACGCGGCCTCCAGGAACTTCAAATTTACCGCCGCGATAACGCCGACATCTCGCCGGAACCAAATGGACAAATAAAGCGCCCGACATTGCCGGCCGTCTTAGGACGGAGTCCAGAAAGACGCCGTTCAGCACCAGCGCTACACGCCAACCAGAGTGGGGGGAGATGACCCCAGCTGTGTGAAGTTAGCCGACTAATTTTAATTTTTTAAATATTTTATCCTGCCAAATGTTTGTTTGTCCTTTGTAGGTGATTGTTTGCTTAATTATAACGTTTGTCGGATAAGCCGTTTTCCAAACAATCAAAAATAAAATTTAGCGTTAATTTGGCCGGAATTTTTTTATTTTTTCGCGTATTCGAGGTCAATTGGTGCTCAATCGATTCGTAATCGTTTGTAGGTTCCGAATTAATCAATCCGAACCATTGTCGGCTCGTTTTTTCATAAAAAAACCAATAAAAACGAAATTCGGTAATTTTTATACGGGACGGTCATATGACCGTGGAAAGTTAGCCGAAAAATTCTCCCTAAGGAAAAATTTCTGTCAAATTGGGGCTTAATCGATTCGGAATGTTTTGTTGGTCTCGAATAATTTAATTTCAATGTTTGTCGGTCCGTGGTTTTAATCATATATGTAAATGACCATTGTAACGACGTATAGTCTCGAACGGTCTCGAGGCGCGGTCGGGTCTTTTACTGCGCATGTGTCATTCCGAGTGAAGTTAAGATCCGTTCGTCATGATAGGGTTATGTTTCAATAGTTTTGAGTAAATTTATTATAATATATTACTTTATTTAAAAAAAAAAAGCGGTCTTGTGTTTAATTGTGTTGTAACGCTGGATGAAGGGTTGAAACTACTTTTCTTGATATGCCTTAATTCCTCTCATCATCTAGTGGGTAAAAAATGCGAAGCGGACATCATGACGGTCGGTTGCGGCCGGTTCAGGATCTTGTAACGATGAATTTCGAACTTCGTAATAAAACGGCTTCGTAGTATTATATGTCGGAGAGCTTGTTAATGATTTAATTAACATTAAAATAAATAAAATGAAAGTTTTTTTGCGATATTGTTATTTATTGAAATCATTATTATACCACTCCTATTATTCACGAAAGCAAATCTTCCTTTATAAGGAAACAAAACATCGTGTTATTTTGGAGTTTTTCCTTATCCCTTCAGATTCTTTCGAATAAAAGTGTAAAGTGAGGTATAAGGTGAAAATAAAAACGCCAAAATAGATCATGTAATCAATAACTTCGTTTTAATTTAGAATATCCTAAACCAATTTTAAGAAAACTTAAATATGTAATCTAAAAAAAGACAAGTTGCGTGTTTCCATAAAAATTCATTGGAAAATGTTATATAAATAAAATATATGGACCATTATGCTTCGATATTATCGATTATAATTTCTTTCATGGTGTTCTTGATCAAATGTATGTAAATAACAACAGAAATTATAACATGAATATATGTTTTTTTAATGTGGTAGGATATTGTAAAAAATAATTCATATGTAATTGTGTATGAAATGAAGAAACAAATGAGATTGTTGAAACTCGATCGACGCCTCATTGTCTTGTTAACGTTAAAATGTTACCTCGGCGAAGAGGTTGTCAGGGAAGGATATTAGGAAAAACGGGTGGAATAGAGTCTGATTGGAAGTACGTTCACCACGACGATCTGGCGGCGCAGTGTTCTTATCTTTCCACTCTCTACCGAGGAGTTTACGAATCGAGGAAGTCCAACGGGAGCACGGAAACGTTCTGGTAAGACGTTGGCCGTCTGGCTCACTGCTGAATTCGCTGATTTTTCTGCTGAGTCCACCGACTTCTTAGAAGCTCTATCTTCGACCACGGATGAGAAGCTGAAAAACAGATGCGTTTGAAATTCCCAAATTTAAACATAGAAGTAACAGAAAAGCTTTTACTGCTTTAGCACCGAAATAATCACCCCGAAACTGACGAGGACGTTGTAGCGGCCGCTGGCGCTAAGTTTTCCGACGACAACTAGACTTCGGCAACTCCTCGTTCTCGGAGCTGGCGTATCGTCGATAAAACTGATTCTTCAGTTGAGTGGCGAGCTCGTTCTCAAATCCGGATACGACGTTCGAGTGCTAGGACGCAGCAATCCTAGAGCGGTGCTTGAAGGCACTTGAAAAGTTTTCTGCTGGAAATAACGAAACGGGAAGATGATATTTATGAGAGAAGGAGAATAAAGCGAGCCTTTCTCTGCACACTACAGAATTTTTTAGCAATTTATTTAATGTGTATATTCACTCAATTATTGAACCAAGATGCTCTATAATCGGTGCTTAGTGTAATTCATTAATTAATGTTGAAATAATAATTTAATTTGGACAATTAAATAGATACTCAATGAGAAACCATTTAAGGTAATAAAAATATGGGAATAATTATTTTTGGCCACTTAGAACTTAAAATTGTTAAGCTTACCTCAATTGGAATTAATATTGTTCGGCAGCTCGAATATATATTGCGAAATGAGGTTCTATGCAAGATTTTGAACTCGATTTCCCTGGTTGCTTATCTAGATCATTAAATTTCTGCCAAAAGCACCCAGTCCTCAGACAATGAGCTATGTAATGTTCAGGCAACCGTTCGATAACACCAGTAAGCCTAAAAGTAAATTAATTTGATTTACTAAAATGTGCCTATCGATTATCTATTATAATTATCTTGTTAAAAGTTAAGCGTACCTGTATTTGGTCGACTGTAATTGCATTACATTTGGGAAATCTTCGAGCGTACATTGGAGTGTCTTTTCTATATCATCGGGATGACGTAGGTCAAGCTCGATCAGGAGGTGTTCGCTCGGTGTACTAGTGCGAGTATATTTCCCGGGGCAACCATCACGACAGAGAACGTTGTAATACGGAGACCAGAATCCTAAAGCCTCTTGAAGAGCTCTGAAGCCTTTCTTGTATATAATTTTATGATTTTGTGCGATTGTAGTACGAGGTATAGCCCGCATTCCACAGACCGAACACTCTTCAATATCAATGATGCTGGGATTTGATGATAACATATCCTTGCAAATGTTGTTGATATTGCTCTCTGCATCTATATCCCACGAACTCGGTTTCTTCGCAATGACTCCCTGAGGTTCCGGCTTGCAAAAACTACAAAGAAGACGTGCTCTATCCACGAACAAAGTAGTCGTTACACCCTGCGTGATGAATTTATTCACGAATTTGAGAGTGCTATTCGTTGCATTTTGCACAAATTCGCGATACTGAATGTCATCGATAGCAGCAATTGCTAAAACGTGGATCAATGAATCGAAGGCGCAGGTATTTCGCACGAAGTAAGCACGGCCCTCCATAATTACCGGCGGACAATGCGAACCGTTTCGCAATAGAGCAGCTTTCTTCACCTGCGTTTTCTTTTTTTCCGTAACTAGGGCGTTTTGTTGGCAGATTTCAGCATACGGCTTGAAATACTTACTGGTCTTCACAGGCTGTTTGCTTGTTAGCTCTTCGTCGATCTGAATTTTCGTTGATTCAAAATCAATTCGCTGATTTAAGGCAGACTCAAATTCTTTGTATATAATTTCTTGGCAATATGAGTGTTCCAACTGTGACTTGCTATCGATTTCGCTCGGGTCTACATTGTTTTTATAAAGAGAGCTTAGTGAATCTGCTGGTATATCATAGTCAGATTCACTTTCATCGGCCTTCTCATGTTTATTATTGAATTCCAGTGCGTCTCCTTTGCCTCTCCAATTCTCGCAAGCGAATAAATCCGAATCGATCAATTGTTCAGCGTTCTCTGCCGGTATTTCCACAAAACAAGCTACATTTTCGTCGGGTTCAGTCTCTCCTTCGACAACTGCTTTTTCTGCTCTAACTTTATGTGCTTTCACCTTCTTCCTGTCTGCAACCTCATGTGCTGCCTCAATTTTCTTCTTCTTCTCAATTTCCCATGCTGCGTCAAATTTTTTTTCGGCTTTGAGATCACGCACTGCTACAAATTCCTGTCTTTCTTCAACCTCACATGTTACTTCAACCATCTTTCTATCTTTATCCTCTTGTGTTGCTGCTTGAACATTCTTATCATGTAGACGATCGTTGTTGTAATGCACCATATTACCAGAAATAATACAGTTTGCTCCAGCGATGTCTTTCGAATGTTCCTTCATAAATTTGTCCGCAGAAATCGGCAGTGTATACTGCTTTAGAACCCTCGTCTTAAGGTCATTAAAATAACCCTCAACGTAGCTCGAAGTGGCACGTTGCATGTCCGTAGGCATTCCAACCGCTGTCCACAGTGGGAATTCCATAGCTACCTTGAAAAATCGATCTATAAAATCCGGCAGGTAAAACGGGTTAAGATTTTCGCCAGTGAACACTATTTTCCTAGCCCTCGCTAATAAACTTTTAATCCATTCTCCGATGTAGGATTCTTCTCCACTTTCAATGTTCAACTCTGGCTCACTTTCACCGTTATTATCTTCCTCGACGAACTCTCGACGAAACGTGTATCTTGACCGTTCTTCACATCGCAGTCGCTCGAATAGTCAATGATTTTTCCCTTCGATATGAACAGTTCCAACATTTTTCTCGCGTCCTTAGGTGTCGATGCTTCGTCCAAATCGATCATCGCGTCTTCGTTTGGTTGGACGGCGACAGCACATGTGAGTACGAAGATCCGTTCAAAATCGTCTCTCCTTCGGCATTCGACCATTAACGCAACGCAGCGCAGAAAGAAATCTTCTATAGCTCGCTGCTTTACACTCTGAAAGCATTTCCAGCGACAGATCATGTGTATGAAGTGCGCGACGTCTATTCGAATGAATGTAATTGGTGTTTCTGGAATTCCACTAGAACTTGATATGGCTCGGAAGCGATCATTAATGTATGCCTTGATTGGTTGCTTGTTGAATGCCATACTTGCACCCATCAGAAGTGCACGAGCGTTATCGGAGACAACCTGCTTAGGAGGCAGAGCGCCGCTCTGTAACCACCTGAATAGCCAAGTCATTATGGTCACAGAATCATGGCGTTCCGAAAGCATTTGATAAACGCAAGCCGTAGTACCACCGAAGTTGATGACGATCGCGTATAAAAAGATATGGCCAGACTTTGTACCGTTTCTTCTCTGAATCTTATTAACCAAGCTTCCTGTGGCATCGATGGATATTGTACAGTTACTCCTGTTTAAACGACGAAATTCTTGATAGACGCGGATTTGCGCTGGAGACCCATACAGTACCCGAAATGGATACCCTGAGACTTCATGGATCATCCCACTAAATGGTGAACTCAGAGACATATCCTCAATGGATCGAATGATATCGCGTTGGGTACTTCTATCGATACCCAGGTCTAAATCGTTCCCTTCTTTCTTTGCTTGCCTAAGCACCTCGCTTTTTGGTATGATAGGTGGTTCTAAATCCCCTGGCAACATCACCCGTCTCGCTTCGCTTTTCCTGTATTTGGCGCCTCCTTCGCTCATGAGCATTTTGTAAATTTCTCGTCTTTTATCTCCATTCAGAGGACGCTTCACAGTTTCGTGTTTCTCGGAACGAGTATCTCGCATGTCAATCGCGAACGTAATACCTTCTTCGTCAATCTTTTTTTCAGCCGTACCTTTGATCTTGTTGCCGCATACTTTACTCTTGCAGCTTCCGTCGAATTTGATGAGATGGGACAGCTCGTCTGGAGATTTACGGACTTCCGCCCGCTTAAACATGAATGCGCAAGGCATGCGGAATTGCAGCCACAATGCATCAGCTATGACATTCGTCCAAATGTTTGGTTGCAATTTCAGTTTCTTGTCCGTATCCACGGGCTTTATCCTGTTCCATTGCTCCTCGGTTAAAACCATATGTTTTATGGTATTATTTAAATTCCCCGGTCGAATGCTGGAGTTCTCTGAAACATCGCTTCTGGAACTTTCTTCTGAATCACTTCTCTCAGTGTCACTTTCGAAATTGTTGTTACAATCCTGTTCATGGTGCAATATTATGCCCATTTGTTTTCGTGCAATAGTTAAAATATTTCTCCTATCATTTTTTACATCAGTACGTACGCAATCAGCACTCCAAGCACCATTTAAATCCTTCGACATTTTTTTCCAAATGTCATCTGAATATTTTGGCATTTCATCTGTGCGAAAGTAGTCAATGTTAAGTTTGACCACAGCAACAGCATCTTCAAGAGACACTTTACATCGGGGGGCCATTTGGAAGTCCACAATCCTATAATAACAATTAAAGAGTTTGTATTATGCTAAATATAGCAATATAGTATAAATGAGATCTCCACCGAAACTAGATTTACGGTATTTTTCAGTCTGGGTATGATTTAGAACAAATTACTGGATCGATTTGTATTGAGTAGATCTTATTTTGGTTGTGTGAATATTATATACAAGAAGAACGATGGAATTATTTTAGGTTGTCGCAAATTGTTGTAAATGTGTCAATAACTCTGCTGACAATTTTTAAAAATTCCAATTATTCTTACAAATTATTGTAAATGTGTCAATAACTCTGCAGACAATTAAAAAAATTCCTTTCTTCTTTCTGTATGTTATGTCCATATGAAAAACAAGATGCGCACAATTATGCGTTTTGTTGGTTTTGTTGGTTTTGAATCATGCAAAAGAGATTGGTTCACAGATTTGGTTTTCACTCCCACAAAGAAAAATATTTATCCGGTTTGATACTACAAATATTTTTAAGTCCCCATTTTCAAACCTTGTAGAATCAAATATTGTTCGATTCTTGTTGGGAAATCTTTTTCTTAACTTATATGATTACCACATGCGCCTCTGGCTCATGCAGCAGTTACACACATCAGGAAAAGTTTTACCACACTTGCATCATGTGTAGAACACTGTTTTTTTTGCAATTTTGTGTTGTACAAAAAACTTGTTTTTCAGCAAACATTACTGAACATTAGCTGACTCACATCCTTAAACTAATGACAAAATATTGACGTTGTATCTAACATTTACGCAGCTGGAAAGATAATATTTTTCATTGTTATACAAAAGCGAGGCTACGGTTACCATACAAAGAAAAAAAATCGCGCGATCAACGCTTTGTTGATCGAACGAATGTCACTCGTTTGTATGCATGTGAAAAAAAAAAAACTAAAGCATGTATGTGAATTCGGATAATTGATGAATTTTACATTTTTCCTTGCAAGAGTCGTAGTAGCATCTCGATATCGAGTATCGTTCTAACAACTAATCTTTTGTTTAACAATAGAATTACATGTTATTATTGTTACTGTACCTTCTACAGTTAAAGAGGCAACTTGTACTTTTATTTACTTAGACAACTGTAATAATTGCGCGGGATGCATGTGATCACCATATGCCAAAATCACGAAAACAATAGAATGGAACACAGGTTGAAAAATGTTGAGTGGTGCCACCATTTGACTAAATCGAATATTGAACAAAGTAAAGGTAGCATTTTTTCTTGACTTGTTAACAATTCGCGTTACAAGGCATCGTTTGGCATCGTAATACACAAATGTGCAAATGCTTATAATTTTATTACCTATTGTTTTTAATTTATTGAAATTTGACTGCGTGATACACATATACGCGTATAATTCCCTCTATCAAAAATATTTGTAAAAACTTTTTGTAAATACACGTTAAAGGTTAGATCCAACAACAAATAATTCTACTTTGAATATTTTCTTC
Organism: Ephialtes manifestator; assembly: GCA_963970395.1. Lineage (NCBI taxonomy): Eukaryota > Metazoa > Arthropoda > Insecta > Hymenoptera > Ichneumonidae > Ephialtes > Ephialtes manifestator. Next base: position 87,064 of record CAXAOA010000144.1, read on the forward strand.
GTTTACCGTTCGCAAATATCTGTGTAAGGAAGAATAGATTTGATCTGCAGGACAGACATTTTATAATAATTCATCTATGCTTATGTTTATTGAATACTATGTTATGCTTTTATTGAAAAAGCAGCTTCTTTAAATTAATTTAACCTACAAAAAAAAATATAGTGCTCTTGGGATTTTGTAACATGTCAGAATATTTTGAACTTTTGATGCTTAAATCATTTCTAGACCATAATTTGATTATCTTCATACATAAAAATGTGGTCAATTTATTTGATTGTACATATACTAAATAAGACACAGTCATGATAAATGTATTAGAAACCACTGTGATAAAAAAGTTAATGTCACAGCCCCATGAAAATGTCCCTAATATTAATACATTGTAAACCTTTTACTGCTTACCTTTGCTGGACATTTTTGAAATACAATTGATTCCATTGATCATAATCCGATTGCTGCCAGAAGTCCAGACAAATCCAAATAAGTGTCGCCATGATTGCATTAATTTGTATTTCTTCTTCATAGCAGGCCCCTAACGCTATTACAAGCTTTTTGGGTTGGTTGCAGGAAGTTGAAGGCCTGAACGAAATAGGTTTGATTAGCTTGTAAATTCAAATTAATTCAAGTTAATTTTGACCAATTTTCTAAGTGCTACGTATGTGTAACATACTGAAAAAAGAGAAAATGGATTCTGTGACAAATACATATCTCATGCCATTAGATCCCGGGCAATTGAATGTGTATTTGTCATTGAATGTATCAAATACTATAGTTCTGTTAGTTTCTCGACAAGTGAATTTTCCAGTTTTAAAACAGGAGAAAAATAGAAATTTTAATAAGCAGGCGTCAGTAAATACAGAGTTTCTGTAAGAGGGTTCTTCGTATCAATGTATTGAATCAAATTTGTGATAAAACTGTTAAGACCCCTGACTAGTTAATGACTCCAAAAAAAATACATGACCCACCATATGTTGCTCTCATATCATATCATAATTAACTCCAATTGACAATATTTAGAAAATATTTGTAGTGTTCAAATAAAACAAACACTTTTTTGCAATGATTTTTAATATGTATTCTCCTTTATTCACTAGTCAATATCCAGATAGCCAAAAGTTCTGTTGAGGACTAATAAGTTTTTAGATAGTGTCAGCACATCTATTTACAAAATATTAAATATTTAAAAAAAGAATGAGTATAAATTAACATTTTTGCAAGTAACTGAACAATGTCTTCAGAAAATTATAATGTTGGGTGATTGGATGCTCGTAACAATTCACAAATTTAATATAACGTGTATTCAAATGAATATGTTAATGTTTTCACGTTTGTATTTCATGTTTCAGGTTTACAGTTGAATCTGTGATGCAGGCTTTTAGGTTATACGTATGCATGTATGCTATGTACGCGATGACCACCAATGACTCCGTAACAGAAAGATATATTACACCTACAATCCAGGCGAATTCGTATCGAGACGTTAAGAAAGCCAAGTTTTTTGATAACTGTTCATAACAAAGACTAAGCACCGTTGTTTGCTTAAAAATTATCGACCAAGAGTGTGGAAGAGGTACAGATATGAGAATCGTCCGAGCGCGAGCGTAAAGGTGACTGCTCCTAGTTGAGGCTTTGTATAAAGAAGGCGGAAAAGAAAATCGGAGCACGTTTTAAAAATAATTCAGTGTGCAATATATGACATGGAATTGAATAAGAAAAGCAATTTTTTAAATAACAGATCAATTCAGATTTCAAACTACGGAAAAATCGGTACTTACTCCGAAACGCAAGCCAAGAACACGTGCCGTCATGCCGCCGGAGCGCTTCTCGGTTAATCACGATAGTACATGAATCGTAACAATGATCGCGAATCTGTATGACAATTCTTAAAAGTGACTATAACGCATAGCCTAAAGAACCGCGGCATATCATTTTTACCTATAGTTTTCCTCAATAGATATACTCACGTTCAGATGTGAGTACTATTCAAATAAATTCTTATTTGAATTATTAATCAGTTTAAACAATGGAAAATGTGTAAAACTAAGTAAATCAAATAACTTTTTTGATTCAAGATAATATTAGTTTCACCGCTTTCTTAGAATTACATTAGTTATTTACCACCTTAGAATTACTTATTACTTTATTTGTTAAGTACACACTAGAGTATAAGTATACTGAATATAACCCCTCAAGGGAATACAGAGAACAAGCTGAGTAACGTTTATGTTCTTCAAACGTTACTCGTCTTTGAACAGCGCTGAATGTAACAAATAATAGGAGTGGTATAATAATGATTTCAATAAATAACAATATCGCAAAAAAACTTTCATTTTATTTATTTTAATGTTAATTAAATCATTAACAAGCTATCCGACATATAATACTACGAAGCCGTTTTATTACGAAGTTCGAAATTCATCGTTACAAGATCCTGAACCGGCCGCAACCGACCGTCATGATGTCCGCTTCGCATTTTTTACCCACTAGATGATGAGAGGAATTAAGGCATATCAAGAAAAGTAGTTTCAACCCTTCATCCAGCGTTACAACACAATTAAACACAAGACCGCTTTTTTTTTTTTAAATAAAGTAATATATTATAATAAATTTACTCAAAACTATTGAAACATAACCCTATCATGACGAACGGATCTTAACTTCACTCGGAATGACACATGCGCAGTAAAAGACCCGACCGCGCCTCGAGACCGTTCGAGACTATACGTCGTTACAATGGTCATTTACATATATGATTAAAACCACGGACCGACAAACATTGAAATTAAATTATTCGAGACCAACAAAACATTCCGAATCGATTAAGCCCCAATTTGACAGAAATTTTTCCTTAGGGAGAATTTTTCGGCTAACTTTCCACGGTCATATGACCGTCCCGTATAAAAATTACCGAATTTCGTTTTTATTGGTTTTTTTATGAAAAAACGAGCCGACAATGGTTCGGATTGATTAATTCGGAACCTACAAACGATTACGAATCGATTGAGCACCAATTGACCTCGAATACGCGAAAAATAAAAAAATTCCGGCCAAATTAACGCTAAATTTTATTTTTGATTGTTTGGAAAACGGCTTATCCGACAAACGTTATAATTAAGCAAACAATCACCTACAAAGGACAAACAAACATTTGGCAGGATAAAATATTTAAAAAATTAAAATTAGTCGGCTAACTTCACACAGCTCTTTTTTTCGAGGTTAATAGGCCATACTAACAAATCCGTATCGTTTTGAAGCGTTTTTCAGGTATAAACTGATAGTACAGCTAAAAACACGTCGTTTGAGACCAAACCGACGTTTGCACCTTTTCTCAGTGCAATGATATAATGATTTCAATCTCGAAACTCATCTGAAATATTACCAAAAAATAAAGACGTTTTTCGTACGGCGTGATTGTAACTATGATTTTTTCGCAGGACCGTGATCTCAACCAAACGGTATCCGAACGAACGGGTATATATATATATACTATATCCCAGTTTTATTTAATATTACAAAAACAGAAGCAATGAAGTGTTTAATATTTTTTGATAATTCAGTGGATATATTCGCTCAGTGCAGAGGTTTCACTCTACGCTTACACATCAGTGAATGTTTTGATTTGATGTGAAAAGTGATAGAAAAGTGATTGTATTATTTATGTGATTGTTTTGTATGTTTTAATAATTCAGTTTGTGATTGTTTTGTATGTTTTAATAAATTCAGTTATTCTTTTTTATTTATACGTTCATGATTAGCCATTAATATAAATTATTATTTTATCCCATCCTAACCTCATAACCCATTTTTTAATAAGACTCTTTTATACTATTTTATATTTTATACTGAATTATTAATTAATAAAAAACGGGTTTCGTTAGGCTTGTTAATTTTTATAGTGTAATAAAGCTTAGAGTGCTTTATTTTTATTTCCATTGCGAGTGACTTCCAAGCTTCCAATGTCATGCTGTGAAATACTGTGCTTCTTAGTGAAATTAAATATAAATATCAGACCTAAGACAGCAATAATAATAAAGTGTTATCCATGTATTTGTGTAACAAATTTCATTTTTGACTAAGTTCAATAAAATCAGAGATTGTTTTTGTGATTAACTGAGACTTGTGTAGGCAGTTTATATACAAAATTCAGTGAATTTCTATGTTCGTTACTGGATTATTCACTTCGAAGCTTCTAAAGTTATCTGGTAATAAAATGTAGTGGTTTTTATTTGTTCAAGCATAATTCAATCATGTGCAAATCTCTCAAAGGCATTTGGTATGAATCTGAATTGCTTGATGTGATAAATTATTATCATCAAAACTTATATACAGGAATATGGAGTTTTTCCATCGTTGATGCATATGAAGTTTCATTAATTTATGCGTATAACAAGTTTCATTTTTAAATAAAGTTTTAAAAATGAGTCGCTTGATTTGACAAATTATCATCACCAATTTATACAGGAATAATAAAGTATTTTTCAACATCTATGCATAATAACAAGATTCCTTCGTGAGTGAATTCCAAGCTCCCAATGTCATGCGGTGAAATACTGTGCTTCTTAGTGAAATTAAACATCAGACCTAAGATAGAAATAATAATAAAGTGTTCTCAATGTATTTGTGTAACAAATTTCATTTTTGAATAAGTTCAATACAATCAGAGGTTATTTAGTGATTAACTGAGATTTGCGTAGGCAGTTTATATACAAAATTCAGTGAATTTCTCTGTTTGTTACTGGATTATTCACTTCCAAGCTTGTAAAGTTATCTGGTAATAAAATTTAGTGGTTTTTATTTGTTCAAGCTTAATTTAACTTGGTATGAATCTGAGTCGCTTGATGTCCCAAATTATCATCACAACTTTTATACAAGAATAATAGAATTTTTCCATCTTCTATGGACACCAAGTTTCATTAATTTATATGTATAACAAGTTTCATTTTTAAATAAATTAATAAAAATGAGTTGCTTGATGTGACAAATTATCATCACAACTTGTATAGCAATAATAAAGTGTTTTTAAAGTTCTATGCATAACAAGGTTTATGAATTTATATGTGTAACAAGTTTTATTTTTTAATAAATTCAGAAAAATTTGTGTATTCTAATTTTTTCCAACTTGCAATAAACACCACATAGGAGAAGAGTTAAGTTATAACTGCAGTACTTGGCGAGTTTCTATTCTAATATGAATATTGAAGAAACTTAGAAAAAAGTAGCGAAATCCCCCAAAAAAACACAACGTGTAAAAAAATTGAGACAAGTACATTTACCTTAGTGGTATCCTATGACCCCCAAAAAATGTAGTTTGTTAACAACTTGAGAAGAAGTACAAAAAGTTGTGAAATCAACAAATAAAATCTGCGGGTGTATTGTCAAGTACATATTGTTGTTCATGTATATATATATGTATAAAAAAAAATTCTTGCATTTGAAGTTAAAAGATACAAAATGAAAAAAAAATGGCATGAAATTAAAACATAAATAAATGAATACTAACAAAAAAAATAGACCTCAGAACTTGGCGAGTTTATCAGCTTAAATGAACATTCAATAGTAAACCAATTTATAATATACATCACAAACTCGCCAAGTACGGAGGTCTATTTTTTTTGTTAGTATTCATTTATTTGTGTTTTAATTTCATGCCATTTTTTTTTCATTTTGTATCTTTTAACTTCAAATGCAAGAATTTTTTTTTATACATATATATATACATGAACAACAATATGTACTTGACAATACACCCCGCAGATTTTATTTGTTGATTTCACAACTTTTTGTACTTCTTCTCAAGTTGTTAACAAACTATATTTTTTGGGGGGTATAGGATACCACTAAGGTAAATGTACTTGTCTCAATTTTTTTACACGTTGTGTTTTTTTGGGGGATTTTAACTTCCCTTTATTATTGTTGGTGACGTGTCCAAAAGTGACAACACGCATTGTAAATTCCGTGCATATGAGCATTGTGCTCCTCGTAGTGTCGTCACCTCACTACGTGAACATTAGAGTCATTATTTCTTTCTTTTTTGCTAACAATCGGGATTACCCGCATAAATTACTGAGTTTCAATCAGTTCTACTATTCCTAAAATAAAACCGATGATGAGAACTTCTTTTTGTATAAATACGAAAACGAAATTCTGAGGTTTATTTCCATTACAAACAAAATCTTGTCGAGTCCAGTACACGAATTCCTCATTTTTTATACATTCAAAAAATCAACTCTCTTTTTCTATGTCTAAATAAATCAAAACAATAAATTTAGATTTTTAACAAAATCACGTTTTGTTACAATATCCTGAAGATAGCGGAATTTTTTTTTATTTTTCCACTGAATCTACTTTTTGTTAGTCCTATCGATGCGGAATCGTTTGATAGTTCGGAACTAGTTTTAAAATTATTTGATAGTCCACTTTTCGACCGAAAATATAAAAAAACTGTAAAGTGTAATCAGCGGGTTACATTATGGAGTCACGTGGTCCCATTACCAGAAATGGAACGGTAATATAACCGCCTGTTTTAAATTTTCACCAAAATCAATTAAATTTGCATCCAATCGATGCGGAATCGTTTGATAGTTAACAATTAACAGATAATATCGATTGATCGTCCACGTGTGTAAAAAAAATATGAAAAAGCGCTTTATAAAGCACGGTCACCTGGTAACATAAACCGAAATCGATGTTTTGCGCTAAAAATAATTCAATGCACACGCAATTAATGCGGAATCGTTTGATAGTTGATAATTATCGTATGATAACGTTTGATTGTTCATAGATCGTCATCAAAAGAATTTAGAAAACTTTATGCGCTTCATAGAGCTCGGCCAGATCGCAGCATAACCTGAAATCGATTAAACGTATACGTAATCAATGCGGAATCGATTGATAGTTGACAATTATCGTATGATACCGTTTGATAGTCCACGGTTTGTCATAAGAAGCATTTAAAAAACTGTATGCGCTTTATAGGGCACGGTTACCTGGGAACATAACCTAAATATCATGTTTTGCGCTAAAATTAATTCAATGCACTCGCAATTAATGCGGAATCGTTTGATAGTTGATAATTATCGTATGATACCGTTTGATAGTTCATAATTCATCATCAAAGGAATTTAGAAAACTTTATACGCTTCATAGGGCACGGTTCCCTAGCGGATCTGAGGAACTGCAAACTAACCAAAAAGCGACCGGTTACTATGGAACAAAAATGAACTAAGAAATAACGCAGGAGTAACTTTACAACTATCACATAACCATACAATAACTCCAGTTGTATGCACGGCTCAGGGTTCGTATGCGGTTACTATTAGGTCATATAATGCAGAAGCAGCTTAAGAACCTTCAAACGACCGCAGGATGACTGCAATTGTAGGTGGCTCGGGGTTCGTATGCGGTTACTATAAGGTCACAACGCAGAAACAGCTCAAAAACCTTCAAGTAACCACAGAATAACTGCAATTGTATGTACGGCTCAGGGTTCGTATGCGGTTACCATTAGGTCACATAATGCAGAATCAGCTAGAGAACCCTTAAGCAACTGCAGAACGACTCCAGTTTTGTGTACAGATCCAGGTTATAATGCCGTTACTATTAGGTCGCATAACGCGAGAGTAACTTAACAACCGACGGACAACTACACAATAACACAAGTTGTATGCGCAGCTCAGGGTTTGTATGCGATTACTATAAGGTTACATAACGCTGAAACAGCTCAAGAACCCTTAAGCAACCGCAGAATGACTCCAGTTGTATGCATGGCTCAGGGTTGATATGCGGTTACTATAAGGTCACATAACGGACAAACAGCTTAAGAACCTTTCAGTAACCGCGAAATGAGTCCAGTTTTATGTACAGACCCGGGTTCTAATCCCATTTTTATTAGGTCACATAACGCAAAAGTAACTTAACAACCATCGGACAATTACAAAATAACTATAGTATGATGTTATTATTATTAGGGCATATAAATGTGAAATCAGTTGTTAAACCTCTGGGCAACTACTAAATGACTTCAGTTGTATCTTTGTTCTGTGGGCTTTTTTGGTTTTCTATTGAATTACAGAACCCATAAGAAATTTAATAATCTTTACGCCCAATAACTTTAGTCCTATGTTGAAACGATTGGTTGTACGGAATTACTCTCGTATTATAAAATCTTAATTTAGTTCGCTTTCCAAAAATACAGTTAGTAATATTCATAGCGGAGTTGTAACAATTTCATCATATCCAAACACTCTATTTGTATTTTATTATTACATACATAATCAGATATCCATTATTGTTGGAAAATATCTCACCTCATCGGTGAAAAAAAAGTATAAATATTTTATATTCAAGAAAAATATCTATCAAAATCCGTAACAAAATATTACAGAAATCAAGCTAAATGGGAAAGTAATGAGTCCATATATTTCAGTAAGCTATTATCTACTATTCTCTTCTTCGCTTAGGCTACTTGCTGAGAAATTTCTACCATTTCTTACTAATTTGGTTAAATATTCTAATAAATATAATTACATAAATATGATATATGTAATTACATTTTTTTAATGGGATAAGTAAAGAAGTGAGTTATTTCGAAAGTAATGTATTTATACAACTCTGATTAACAGTATCAAGTAATATAAAAATAAATGTGATAATCTTTTTTAAATAACTAAAAAGAACCTGTTGTGATGTGTAAGAGACGCCCCAAGCGCCAAATCCAATGATTGTGGAAATAAGTAATGCTTTTTATTGTTGATGTTGTAAATGTTCCTGCACGGAACAACAAACCTGGAACCGTACCACATATAATATAAAATAAATAAACGGCCAACTTTTTGAACGTCACGCATTCACCACGTTTTTTACCTTGCATCCATGACCCGAATACGTTTTTGAGTCAAAAACATATATGAACAATTTTTACGTAACGAGAAAGGAAAATCCCATTCTGGCCGCTGTCATCAATGGCCTCGTAAGTAACCTTGTAACAAAAGTTATATGCGATATAACGGACATAAACATCATAAACGTTTAACTTGAGTAGACAATAACTTCTGTAAATACTTGGTTACGGTAATCCCAAATAAGAGCCATCTTTAGAGTGACTATCCTCATCGTCGGAAAGATCGGTATTCTCCAATATGTTTCGTAACACGTATGATTTTTGTTTTTCCTTATTTGCTGCTGTTTGCCGTTCCTTCATGTTCTGTTTTAATTGCCGAAGTCTTACGGCATAATCTGTAAAATATAAAATATGAATATCTAAACACAAGAGGAATTGTGACAAAAGAAGATAATAATGAGACAGAACAATAGAAACTAATTTGCTCACTGCTTATCTCAAGTAATTAAGCAAGTAATTCAGCTATATACTTTTTCTTAATTGCTATAGTTTCTTTCAATTTAATGGGAATTCCTAAAAAGTGATAACAAAACTTTTTATTCTCACTACAGTATGAGAAATCGTTTAAAGCAGTGTTTACGTTATGCTTTTAAAGAGCACTTTCAATTTAACAATTTTTCTAGAACGCTAATTAAAGTTTTTAAGGTAATTTTCTCCATTTTACAAGCCTTTGGAAGAGCCGTCACGCTTTTTGAGGATCGTTCGATTTTATAACCGTGGAGTTCAATGCATCTGCAAATTTAATACAAAGTGACTTAACGCTTTTAAGGATATTTTGCTCCATTTTACAACTTCTCAGAACGATCGATATCCTTACCAATGACACTTACGATGGCAAGCGTGAAAATTGTTCTCACATAAAGAAGTTACGAGCAAGAAAAAAACATTACCTACAATTTTTAGCTGACACGAACACATTATGATTCGTATTAATGGATTTTTTTATTGAATTAAATTGTATTTAAATATTCTGCAATTTTGTTTTCCATGCTACTTTATATATATTCAATTCCGCAATATTTAAACTATCTGTCCCACATAGTCATTCGGGTCGGATAAGTAGTTCGAACATCCACTGAATCACGTTGATTCCGAATATAGAAATCACGTGACGATACAGAGGCGTGAACGTGAAAGAATGAAAAAGATACGAGTAATCGAACAATAAGTTTTTAAAGTAAATTTCTGATTAATATAGATGAAGGTAGTACCATAGACGGAATTTTCGCTGCCTTTGTCGGAGTTTTCGTCGCCAAAGCCCGCTTTACCATCATTGTTACTTCCTTCGCCGTTATCGCTATAATTACAACTTCCCTCATCATCATGACTTCCTACGCTGGCGGAACTGCTGTTTCTCATTTCGTCGTCCTCCTCGACCGACCCTACTGTGTCTGCTGCTTTTATCTGCGACCTTTTCTTAAGTTTTTCCTCAGCACTCATTTTTGGAATCTTTTTCTTGGTAGTTGGTCTAGTGCTCGTGGAATTGATGTTCGATGTTTGGCTATTTTTTTCTTTTGTTGATTTGTGTTTCATAACACGGTGCCGCTCCACTTTTAATTTTGCAGATATCCACTGTCTAAGCTTACGGCAAGGATCCATGTTTTTAGTATTTTTGAGGAGCCTGTGCTTTTGCAATTGATTACAGACATCTAAAAACGTTTAGCAATATTAACTACAGCATGGTGGCCGTTTTTTTTTTTCCCGAAAAAATTCCCTGACTTTTCCCTGATTTTTCCCTGACTAATTTATCAATTTTCCCTGACCGAAATTTTAAGGACATCTACTAAAAAATTTATAACGCGAATAAAAAAAAATGTATTAGAAACAGATACGTGTTTTTGATAAGTTATTTATTTCTCGATCAACAACGAATAGTACTTTTGAAGATATATTTTCTCTTTCAAAACATAAACGTTCTTTGGAATTATAATGCTTTAAATCCGATTAAATACTGATGTGAAGTGTAATACTTATTTTAGTAATATATAACACTTTTTAAACTTTTTTGTTGAGTGCTTCGATTTCTTCGAATAGATTTATGTTGTAATGTTTATATCAATTTTTATTTGTTTTTTTTTTCTTTTCAAATATTTTTCGGTTGTTTTTTTTCCAAGTCTTTCTTTTATGGATTTTTATTCAGTTATTGAAACTTTGGCAACAATCTACTTTTCCCTGACTAATTTCGATATTCCCTGACTTTTCCCTGATTCCCTGATCAATTTTTTATTTCCCTGACTTTTCCCGGTTTTCCCGGTTTTCCCTGACCGCGGCCACCATGTACAGGAAGAGGAAACCTATTTTCAAGACCTTTCAAATTGCTCACGCATTATTTTATAGCTTTGACAACACCATGCCTGTAGAGTAGTATATTGATCGACTACGGCTTCTTATACCTATAAAGGTATAAAATAATGAGCGAGCAATTAGTAAGGTTCCACTTTGCTTCATAAACTACTAGCTGGTTAAAAACCCTCACGTGCACTCCCCATACTCGCGGTTAGTTCAATGAATAGTTCGGCTTAGGAAATTTTGGAATTAACAGAACCCGGGCGGGCCAAAATTATTTCTAACAATCCAAGTCTAAGGCGGGGCTCATGAGAAATCTGCGTTTGAGCCGAGCCCTAGGAGTTACGGGCTGAGGGCACCGAGTTTTCTGGGAGCCTTCTTTTTTTTCAGAATTATCAGGTTGTCGAATAAATAATAAACAAATGGAACCACGTTGTAGACTTAAACAAATTGTACATTAGCCATTGTTCCATGTAAGACTATTCGTGGTAAAAAATTTTAGCACATTTCGAAATTTCCGCGAGATAGAGAACAGACTTTTTAAACAATTTTATAATCTTTTAACGTAATACTGATTCTTGTTAAACGTGCGAATATTCCAATTCATGTGGCCATTTCTACCCGATACCTCGACATTTTTAAGTTGAAACGATTACTGAATTTTTTTTTTCCAATTCTCATAGAGTCTGAACCACTTAATTGATTCATATCGATTTTAATAACAAACTATGTTTGTCCACAAATCGTTTGTGAATCAAATTTGGTTCCTAACTTTTCTCGACATTTTAAATTATTTTGTATATTAACGTAAAAATCGTGTTTAAACTTGTATGATACCAATGATTACTCTATGAGGAAGCAACAACATAAGTTGTCTGTATAACTTACAGACTATCTGTTTAATTTCATTTGATGTAATCAGCTTCTCAGTGGGTGGGTGATCTTCTTTCAGTGTTAGACGCAAACGGGTTTCTTGCTGGGGCCAAAATGCCGTGATAATATAATTAGCGCGCATTCTCATGGTTGCCGCGTCTGCGGCTTTCATGTATTCGTTTATATCTATCCGGATACCCGGGGCCACCGACACCTCGAAGTATACAAATGCAAGTCAATAAATTCTCAGAGTTGCTATACATAGCGTCAAAATGTTTTCAATATTTAGATATATACCTTTCCATCTGCGTCAGGCCGAGGAAGAGATGAACCCAATTTATCTCCATTACCGTTTTCAGGCCCTTGTGCGGGGAAGACGGGATCATCGAACTTTTGAGTAAAATCTTCGAAAATTTGACTCACACCAGCTGAATTTTTTTCTAGATCCAGTAATAACTGTTTGCGGGAAGTTTCTAAAGCTTCTCGCAAATCTTCTTGCGTGATGGTATTTCGTGTACCACCTTCCTGTCCCAGTTTTTTTCTTAGTGCATCGCACTCTTCTCTTGACCGTAGAAGTTCTGCTTTACATTCCGTCAACTCCTTTTTGCTTGAACTCCGAATCGCTTCTAGGGTAGCTTCCAGGGCAGCGTTATTTTTCTCCATTATGTCCAATTTTGAATGAAGGCTCATGATGTCTTGATCCTATTATTCAAAATACCGTAAGCATATAAAATGTGTTTACTCCATAAGTCTGTGCAGATATGTAAGCAATATATCTATAGCAAATAAATAATTATATTTCTAAAGCCATGTGCAAATGAAATGTTATTCATTTAAATATTGAATAAAAACTGTTACTGACGTCAATATACTAGCTTCTGTAAATGCTAATTGGTGTCAGGCTTGGGCGAGCGGGTGAAATAGTAAAACTTGTTTGATGGAAGGCGTTCTCTGTATTATTAGAAATTAATGTCGAAGAATGTACCTTACATTCTTCGACATTAATTTTAAGTACTCCGTGGCATTCCATCATCGGATATTTATAAGTAAAATTTTTTTACATGTGTGACGGCCCTACATTGCATATAAGAAGACGATTCGAATGAGAGAAATATATAGGTGACATTAGCGCAGTGGTTAGCGCTCTTACTTAGTACCTGAATAATCCGGGTTCGATTCCCAGTGATCACCATATATTTTCTCTCTTCGATACTTCGTCAGTCCATCCCTAGCAGATCGAACAACCCAAAAAAAACCGTATTTCCAACCCGGTCGAATTGAGCCACAAATCCAACCGATAATTCTTGTCAATCCAACCGAAAAACCAACCGTGCTTGCAAAAGCTCGCAGCTTGCGAATAGGTTGGTCCTCGGGTAGTTGAGACACAAGTCCAACCGGAATACCAACCGTCGCAAGAAGCATCGCTCGGTTAGTCTCAGGGTTGTGCAAGGTTTTGCCAACCCGAAAAACCTGCGCAAAAAGCAGCTACCGGTTGTTCCCTGGGTTTGCACAACCCAGGTCCAACCGGATTTGTTAGCAGTTCAAGCCACACTTAGAATTCACGGTCCTGAAATTCATTGTGCCATGATTTCTTTCAGTAATCGTGGGTAAAATCACGATCCTGCTGGGAATTTTCTTGTACCCTAGCGTATATTCTACGCTACGGTATAAACAACAGTAAAAACGACCCACGTCGATAAATGGGTGAACGACGTTTTACAATAGCTTGTACTTATACATGGAACGACGAACAATCACTTGCGAGAAACGTTTCGGGTCATTCGCCATCTAGCGGAGCTAAGCCGGGTTTCCGCGTGAGAAAAGGAAGGGGGTCCACCTCTTCACCATCGCCGACGCACGTGCACCCGAAATTAGACCGCTAGATGGCGAATGAGCCAAAAAGTTTCCCGCAAGTGATTGTTTGCCGTTCCATGTATAAGTACAGGCTATCGTAAATCACCTTACGCCCATATACCGACGTGGATCATTTTTATTGTCGGTTATACCCTAGCCTACAACATACGTTAGGGTATAGAAACACTCCCAGCAGGACCGTGATTTCGACAATGATAATTAAAAGATATCACGCCACGACGAATTTCAGGACCGCGAATTCTAAGTGTGGCTTGAACTGCTAGAATACCAGGTTAGACCTGGGTTTGCACAACCCAGAGACCAACCAGTCGATGCTACTTGTCACAATTGCAATTCGGTGGTCGGTGGTGGTTGCGACAGTTGGAATTCCGGTTGGACCTGAGTTTTCACAACCCAGAGACCAACCGGTCGCTGCTTCTTGCGCCGGTTGGTATTCTGGTTGGCAAAACCCTGCACAACCCTAAAACAAACCGAGTGATGCTTCTTGCGACGGTTGGAATTCCGGTTGGACTTGAGTCTCAACAACCCGTGGACCAACCTATTCACAAGCTGCGAGCTTTTGAAAGCTCGGTTGGTTTTTCGGTTGGATTGACAAGAATTATCGGTTGGTTTTGTGGCTCATTCCGACCGGGTTAGAAACACGGTTTTTTTTGGGTTTTCGCGGTTGTTTTCACGGTTGTTCGATCTGCTAGGGATCCGCAATGCCGATATCTACACTTCCCCAAACTCTCCGCCTGGTCATTACACATGAAAGAAAAATATAGATAAATAATACTGCAAAATTATATTGCCTCAGGATTGCTAAAGCGGGATGCCAAAAAATGGATTCGGGAATTATCCATACATATTAAGCCTCAAGCAACAAAGCGACAGTCATTAAGAGAATTACTTGGATGTATCTATTTTCGCCGTGTTGGATGTTATCCCAAGTGGCCGACATCGCCTTCTTCTCTATATTCCAAACATCCGGTTAAGAAAAGGACATCCTATTCACATCATACATTTTCGGATACGTCTTTTGCATTATTAAGCTCATTGTACTTACGCTCGCGTCCAAGCTGCTCTCTTTGTGGAAAGGCCCTGTTTCCACCACATGTGGCTGAAATTCTAATCCGGTAGGAGATCTAACATCTGCTTGTCTCATATTTTGGTCTCCTTTATTGTGGACAGGGACGTCTGTCTCCGCTGAGTTTGACTAAAAATGTTCACAAACAACGCATTTTTTGGGTATGTTTTACTGATCATCCGGCGTTTTTTTGTGTTGCCTGCGTCGACAAGTTGAATTTTTGTGCGTCTAACTCGTGCACAGGGTCATTTTTCTTGCCAGCGTGCGCAAAAAGTTGTGAGCTTAGAAATTGCGCATGAGTCAATTGAATGAAACAATCTACTGCAGAAAAGTGTCTGCACACTGGTTACTGGCACAAAAAGTCGACTTCTTTTACGCAATCTGTACAAAAAATACTGTTTTTTGTTCATGCATCGCATTTGACTGACTGTACGAATTCATTATATAGAATATCGACTAACAAATAATCTCTGCCATGAATGTCCTTAATGCAATTATTATTAGTTTATGAATACAAGCTGCAATACACATTATCATTGCAGTAAACATTTTTTGTTAGTGTTTTAAGACTTGGAACATTTTGTGAAATTTTGCGCAATTTTTCACCTGATTTCAGTTCTTAAAACGCTTAAGGTTTCGGTTGAATATAAAAACTATATAAGGTTCAATACAAAAAAAAATTATCTTACGTTTTGTAAAAATTCCCTGACATATAGACCTTCACTCTCTGCATGTATCTGTCCAACCACGGTTATCTGTAATAGTCTCGAAATGCAATGTTGGACTCGAAGAACAGCTATTCTATTTTCTCGAATTATGCAAATTATGAAATACACATATTATCCTATATTAAAAAATTCATGGATGACAAATGGGAAATTCATTGTTAGCGGTTAGAACATACTCTGATTCGTCGGTGGTGTCGTCAGACACACTGAGATCAGGACCAAGTTCATGCATTGAATTTGTTTGTTTATGTCAGATGTCAAAACTGACGTACAGAAACTCGGGCGCTTAAGCCGCCATGTCGGCTAACCCTAGTGTAACTAAATTAATAGTCGTAACCGATCTTAATATCACATGATGGATACCAGAAGTGTTATGATAACCAACACAATATGTATTATTAAGTAAAATTAGTTTACAAGAAAGAAAAAAACATTTAGATTGACATGTTAGAATTACAGGTACTGAAATCATTGTGTAATGGTTACGTGATGGATAGCAAACTTTGTCCACATGCAGGGTATCTTTAATTGGTGTTCGATGATTGATACGTAATTTGATTTCAACCGGATAAAGTATTAAGATTTTGCAGGATATTTATTTATTATTTAAGATTACGGTGACTTCTAATGGAAAATGAAAAATAATTTCTGCTTTATCTAAATATTGTCACATCAGTCATGTATAAGTTTCACTTACTAGTTGCAATATCTTTTAAAATATATATTTTTAATGTCTTGCTTATGTTAAAATCCACATCTTTCACTTCCGTGAATTATGATTTTTTAATATTGCATTACGATAATTTTCAATACTTTCTACTTCTTATGTCAAGGAACCAAAATTCGCCGCCACTCTTCGCTAAATAAAGATTTGTTGAAAAATTAAAAAATAACGACAAATTTTCAAAGCTTAATTTTTTTCTTTCTTGCAGAACTTGCGTCCTTGCAAAGGCAGACTTATCAGCCGTCACGGATTTTTTAAATCATGTATCTAAAATCGGTTCTTGGATGAGTAGAGGAAGCAGGTTTCGATTTGAGTTGTATTACAAAACCACGTTAAACAAATGCGTAGTCTTGAAAATAGGAAATTCAATACGGATTTGTTTTTTTACAACAGGATGACAATTATTGCACAAACATTGTACTGAGGTCTGGACAAAAACTTTACGACACTCAAAATCACCAGGATCAATATATAGGTTTATACCTTCCAATGAGTTTCGATAAGCTTCAGCGCTCGTATAAGCTATAAACAAGTAATGGTAAAAATGTGTTAGTCAATTCGTAGTCAGTAAACAATGTTCACTCGGGATACATTTTTATCATACAGGTTTTTCAATCGTAAACTTCAAAATACGTATCGAAATCAAGGATAGAGTCTAACTGAGAATTTATGTGCTTACAAGCATTACACATAGCCTATAATATATATATATGGGACCAAGAATCATCCATAAGAGCATAAATGCTCTTTACAAGAAAAGAAAAGCTGCAAAGTGGAACCTTGCACATTGCTCTCTCATTATTTTTCGCTTTTTACAAAGCTAGAGGATTCTATGAGGAAGCCAAAATCGTCCTTCGTCATAGAGGTAGATCCGTAAAAGGCGGAAAATAACGAGAAAACAATGTGCAAGATTCTACTTTATAACCTTTTTAAAATTATTTTAATATTGTTTAAAATAATTGTTTTGGAAGTACGCTTATAAATTTTACCATAACAGAAATAGTAGTGTGATGTCGTTGATGAGTTTTTATTGTTAATGTCCGAATATTTATAATCGGAGCAGCCAACTCGGCTACGGAACGCGATTGTAGGGAGAGAGAGACTCGGTAAACACTTTGTTGAACTGCACAAGACGTTTATTCACGAGGATCGCGGTTACATCAAATCGGGCAGAGGTTCGGTGACTTAATGACTAACGAAATAACGCGGGAGGTGTTTATAAAGAGTCAATCGTGGGAAAATGGTGATAGTGGGGAGGAATTTTGGGAAGAAGTCTGGAAAGTTCCACGAGGGTTAAGATGCACGTGTGACTGAATTCCAAGAATTGCAGGTGGCGGGCTAGGTGGGTCCCAATGAGGTATCTGTGGGAAAGAGGCGATAAAACGCGCTCCTAGGGAAAGAATTCGGGGAAAAGTCACATATACTGTGCGGAGGCGGAGATTAGGATGCAGGGGCTGTAGTGGACGGTGGGAAACTTAGTCACAGTGCAGCGAACGGTAGGTGGAAGAAAAAAAACATAGAAGGAGCAGTCTCGTTACACCTCCCCCCTTATTTTAGAAAATTCATAACGTGATAGATGAATTTTCTATGCCTTAGGATACGAAAGATTACGTCTAGTTGTATGTCTTACAGAAGAACGAGTGTCGAGAGGGCGATTAAGATTAGCTAAGGCTATGAGTTCTTCGTTTGGATAGCGAGTCTCATAATTGACATTTTCGGTAGAGTTGGTATGGAAACAATTATTGTAAACATTTATACATGGTGAAAAGGTACAGGCGAAGAACTTAGTTATTAAATTACCTAGACATGTACAAAGACCTATCTTACAGGCTAACGTCAAAACTACAATACTGATGCACGCATACCCTAAGTATTTCAGTCCGTCAGAGGCAGTTTCATACAGTGTTTTGTTTATTCTATGTTGTCCAATTTTCCCAGCTTCCTCTGATATTTCGTCCAGTGTTTGTCCAAGAGACTTAAGTTCTGTCACGTCGAGGTGTGTAGGTCGTCCAAGTGTGGTTAGTTTCAAATCTTGATTGACAGTTTGCGGGCGATGCTGAACAACTCGTCGCGGTGAATGTTGATCTCGGTCAAGTCCACGTAGTTGACGACGGTCCATGTCTTGTGGTACATAACCACGTCACCCAGGTGTTCCAGGTAAACAGGCCCGGAGATTGGCTCCACTTGAACTATTTCAGTTGCCATACAGCCTGTCAAGAATAACAGGAGAAACGCCCACATTTTGTCCTGAACATAAAAAGGAATTAATTTCGAAAATATGGCTTAAGTTTATTTACATCAATTAATTTTTTTCTGTTTCGAAGTAATATTTCGTAATTAACGTCTGAGGTTCGTGCAAGAATTATTGCGGGTCCTTCCCACTTCGGAGCAAGTGGAGATTTGTCTCGTTCTTGCGCAACGAGAACTTCATCGCCCTTGTTAAAAATTGGAGCAGGTCGATGAATGTGAGCGTCCTGGTTAGCTTTGTAACGCTCTTTCACTGCGACAAGGTGGTCACGACCCTTCTTCAGAATCCTTTCATGGTCTGCACGGAGTCCCTCGAAGTATTCGTCGATGGTGGCATTTGTTCGGTGGATAGGGATGCTATTCGGGACGTTAGGTTTACGTCCGAACTGCATCTCGAAAGGTGTGAGGCCGATGCCTTCTTGCTTGGCTGTGTTGTAAGCCATCGAGACAAATTTTAACTTCTTATCCCAATCCTCGCGATGATCATGGATGAGAGCTTTAATTTGTTCTTTAATTGGTCCATGAGCTCTTTCAAGGCTTCCGTTACTTTGAGGATGGAATGTTGTTGTCGTCATGTGTGAAATTTTGAAGAGTTTCTCCAGATGTTTAAACGTTTGGCTGATGAAGTTACGGCCTCCGTCTGTGAGGATCTTCTTCGGTGCGCCGTGGATATAAATGAAATGCTCGACTAATGCATTCACGGTGGCTTGAGCATCTTGAGTTTTTAGAGGGATCAACGTGATGAATTTTGTCAGTTGGTCCTGTACTGACATTATGTACTTGTATCCATCGGTTGATTCGGGAATGGGCCCAACAAGGTCCAATGCAATTTTATCATTGGGTCGTTCTGGCGTATCAGTCATTACAGCTTCTGCTTGTGGACGTATACGGACGAGCTTGATTTTCTGGCAAGTGTCGCATCTTCGGATGTAGTCTTCGACATCTTTTTGAAGGTTCGGCCAGGTAGCAACTGCTTTGATACGATCAAGAGTCTTGGCTATACCAAAATGTCCAGTGGCCTTCGTTCCATGGTGCTCCTTTATAATGCGTTGGCGGTCTTCTTCAGTACCTGGCTCGTAAAGATCCTTGTCATAAAAATACAATAAGGGGCGATCTTCTCTCTTAGACCAAATGAAATTAATCATTAGTTTAATTCGGTTTTTTGTTGCTGGGTGAGATCGAAGATGATCACAGCCTAAATAAATTTTCGTTGTCTCATTTACTTTTATTAAGGTAGCTGCAATGCGATTAAACCAATCTATTTCGTCTTCAGAGAAATCGATGTAAAGGCAATCCGTGGCGTTGTTCGGTGCGTCCATTATTTTTAAAGCGGGAACATTGTTGGGTGGAATGTTTTCGCTGATTTCGGGAACTAGTGGGATACTTTCGCTCAGCTCAAATTCCATGTACAACGGCGAATCTTCTTCTAATGGTTCTTCCTGTTGATGATCTGTTGCGGCATTGTTTTTGTCGTTGCCGGTGCGTTGGGTGACCTGAGTTTCTTCTACTGTTTTCGAACGTTGTTGTCCTCGAGTAGTTACAGCATAAATCCGAGACAGAGCATCTGCGTTTGTATTGAGAGAGCCCTTTTTGTAGATAGGCTCATACTCATACTCTTCCACTTTCATCCGAAGTCTCATCAACCGACTATTAGTTGGAGGATCCGTAGCCTTCAGAATCCAAATAAGTGGTTTATGATCAGTGACAATTTTAAAATGTTTTCCATATAGGTACTGACGGAAGTGTTTCGTCGCCCATGTGATCGCAAGCATTTCCCTTTCAGTGGTGGAGTAGCGCTGCTCTGCCTTGTTAAGGGTACGAGAGGCGTAGGCGACCGGCCGATCTTTTCCTATCGGTCCCTGTGATAATACTGCACCGACCGCGTGGTTACTTGCGTCGGTGGTCAGGACGAATTCTTTTTCAAAGTCGGGATACTGTAGTACCGGTGCGGTTATTAATGCGGTACGCAGTGTTTGAAAAGATTGCTCTTGTTTTTCGGTCCACGCCCACGTGATGTCCTTTTTTAACAATTCCGTCAACGGTTTTGCAATTTTACTGAAGTCTTTAATAAACTTTCGGTAATATCCTGCAAGACCGAGAAATTGTTTAATGTGTTTAGGTTCTTTTGGCGTCGGAAAATTTGCAACTGCTTCGATTTTCTTCGGATTTGGTTTGACTCCTTCTTCCGAGATAACGTGACCCAGAAATTCCAATTCTGGTCGAAGGAACTCACACTTATCCGGTTGCAGTTTTAGGTCCGCTTCACGCAAGCGCTTTAGTACGTCCAGTAGTTTTTTGTTGTGCTCCTCCAATGTGTTACCGTAGATGATTATGTCATCGAGGTAAACGAAGCACGTGTTGCCGATTAGTCCACGCAGTGCATTGTTCATCATCCGTTGGAACGTTGCAGGTGCGTTTTTGAGTCCAAAAGGCATCCGGTTGTAGTGGAAATGTCCTGATGGCGTCGAGAATGCTGTTTTTTGTTTGTCTCGTTCGTCCATTGGTATTTGATGGAATCCAGATGCAAGATCGAAGGCAGAGAAGTATTTGGCTCTTCCTAGTTGGTCTAATATCTCGTCGATGCATGGGAGAGGATAAGCGAAGTCTTCTCATTGAGCTTCCTGAAGTCGATGACGATCCTCCATTTCTTCTTCCCCGATGCGTCGGATTTCTTCGGTATAACCCAGAGTGAGCGTTGTACGGTGAGTCGCTTGGCTCGATCAGCTTCTGTTCGAGCATGTCGTTGACTTGGCGGTCAATTTCCTCCTTGTGTACCGGGGGGTACCGGTACTGCTTGACGTTTATCGGAACGTCATCGCTGGTTATAATGCGGTGTTTGACCGCTTTCGTGCCTGGCAGTGGGTCGCCAGGTAGAGCGAACACGTCGGGGTAGGACGACACGATGTCCCACACCTGTTCCGCTAGTTCAGGTGGCACGTGCTGCAGGCGCACGTTTTCCTTGAGCGCTCGGATCCTATCTGCCGAATTGTGCTCTCTAATGTTGTGGACCCTTGGTGCGTCCGTCGGTGCGTCTTGGCGCGCCTCCGCCGGTGAAAGGGCAGGTACCTCGAAAGGTAGCCCACGCAGTAGGTCGATTGTAAACCGCTTGGGTTCTTCCGAGTCGTTTATTACTGGCACTCGGGCTTTATAGTCCTTGGCATTGAATATGCAGGGTACTATGGGATCTGAGTTTTCCTCACTTGTGAAGGCTGGTCCATTTGCGATGTTTGTCGGGACAGTGATGAAATGAATTGATCTGGCTGGAACGGTGATGGTTAATGGTTCGAATTTTAGTCTTTTCCTATTAAATTGTAAGAAATTGTCCTTTCCAATGCCAATGTAAGTTTGGTATTGCTCCATGAAGGGAACGCCAATTATTCCATCTTCTTCCAGAGGAAAGTCGTCGGGAACAACATGAAAAATTTGTTTTCGTCCCTCGTATTCTTGTTGAGTGACGAACAATGATCTGTGTAGATCGTTTCCCATCTTGAATTCGGTATTTACTTCTCTGTCAACCAGTGATGTTCCCTTGAGGCTTCCAATTTTAATGAGGCTGATGGCGGCTCCAGTATCTAGTAAAAATCGTCTTGGTCCTCGTATGTCTCGCATGGGAAGTTTGACGACTCGTTTCGCGGATCCAACTGTGTTAACCTCAGGGATTGGCTGGCTCCTTCGGAATCGGTTGTCTCCTCGGTTGGCAGGTGGTTGACTCGCGGAGGGGGACGAGGGGGCACGTCCCTCCGAAAACCCGACCACTGTGTGGAAGAGTTACCTCGGTTCGGTGCATCCCGCATCTTTGTGCGACAGTCCCGCTCCAAATGCCCAATGCGTTTACAGTAGTTGCACGATACCTGCGGTCTCTGTATTCCTGATGAGTTTATGGGTGGTCTTGGGGTCGAAGGTGTTTGGCGGCGTGGAGCGCTGTTAGAAGCTCTATCGGCAATGTTGAGGTTCCGTGTCATCATTTCTCGGGTGTAGTCGTAGGCTTCCGCAGCTTGAGCCTTGGCGATGGCTACCCGAATGTTGTCCGGTCGTTGCGCCCGCACTTCGGTAGAAATTTCCTTTCGAAGGCCTAACAGGTATTGCTCGAGGCCCTGCTCTCTTTCGTATTCAATTATGAACCGTCGTTTATTTTCATTTGGAATCGAATTCGCGAGCACGGCTAAGACTTGATTTTGCACTTCGAGGAATCTGTTCGTAAATTTTGAAACGGTTTCATTCCTTCCTTGGAACATACGTGAGCGCTTGTCACGGAAAACACTAACAGGTTGTAAATTACCGAATAAGATACGGAGTCCTTCGTATAACCGTTCGTACGTATCGGTCTCGTACTCCTGTAATTCACGAGCTGCGTCGCCCACAATCCTTTTCGCGATTATTAAGCGCCGGAAATAGTCTTGACGCGTCACTTGTTCACGAACATCCTCGATTGATGCTATGAATGATTCGACACCGATATTTTTTCCGTCGAATTCTTTTATAAGTTCAAGTGCCTCCTTCGGAGAAATTTATTCAAATTGATCGTTTGATATTACACTTTCAGCGCGCGAAGTTTGTTCCCTCTCTTGAATAATTCCGTCTTTATCAGTTTGACGATCGAGCACTTTGTTTAACGCACTTTTTATGGTTTCGTTTACGTTTGAAAGCGACATTTTACTTGTGGTAGTAGAGTCTGTTTCGGAGTCACTTGCAATTTGCTTGGGTTCGCGGTATAGAGTAAATGGATTTTTTTTACTCACCGATTTGTTTTGCTGATCCAGTGTTGTGTTGAACGCCGCTTGCAGTATCTTGGTGTCGTCTGACGTCCCTATGTTCCTTGCACTTTAGAGTTCACTACCCCACACTTAGCACCAAAATTGTGATGTCGTTGATGAGTTTTTATTGTTAATGTCCGAATATTTATAATCGGAGCAGCCAACTCGGCTACGGAACGCGATTGTAGGGAGAGAGAGACTCGGTAAACACTTTGTTGAACTGCACAAGACGTTTATTCACGAGGATCGCGGTTACATCAAATCGGGCAGAGGTTCGGTGACTTAATGACTAACGAAATAACGCGGGAGGTGTTTATAAAGAGTCAATCGTGGGAAAATGGTGATAGTGGGGAGGAATTTTGGGAAGAAGTCTGGAAAGTTCCACGAGGGTTAATATGCACGTGTGACTGAATTCCAAGAAATGCAGGTGGCGGGCTAGGTGGGTCCCAATGAGGTATCTGTGGGAAAGAGGCGATAAAACGCGCTCCTAGGGAAAGAATTCGGGGAAAAGTCACATATACTATGCGGAGGCGGAGATTAGGATGCAGGGGCTGTAGTGGACGGTGGGAAACTTAGTCACAGTGCAGCGAACGGTAGGTGGAAGAAAAAAAACATAGAAGGAGCAGTCTCGTTACAGTAGGTTTCATCGAGCTTTTAATTTTTATAACTCTTTTGATATTGAGGAAATTATTTTATTTCTTGAAACTATTTGCTCGTTTTTTAAAATCTGGAACATTTTTATATAGAAAAACATTTTATTTTTGTAAAGAGCATTTTTTTTCGAAAAACCACACATAAATAATTATTTTAGGTTTCGCAAAGTCCTTGGATACATGGAAAATACAGTGAATGTAAAAAAATCAATATAGCGTTGCATCGACTTACTTTTTTTGTTAATTCCTGACCTCGATCATCTTCGGAGCTCGAATATAAGTGATCGGATTCAATGGCAGTCGTTTTCAGTCCGAGAGCTTTTTCCTTACGAAACGATTTTTTCTATGAATGTAAAATATTTTCCTTTTATTTCTTATTTTTCGCCTCTTAATGCGAGAATAGTGTAGTGCAACAACACTTTTTAAGTTCACATTAAATATATTGTGTAATATATAAATTTTAAATATCTGTATTTGACAATACATTCTGTCGGTGCTTTTTTATTTCACTTGAATCAACTAAATTTTATTTTTTTAATTACCTTAGTCGGTGTTATTTCAGGTGCCTCCTTTGAGATTCGATTTTTTTTCTTCTTTACATTAGTTTCAGAGGCAGCGTTTCCGTTGACAGCCTCGTTCTTTTTCTGAGGCGATGGAAGCTGTGCGACTGACTTCGCGCTGCAAGATACTAAGGCATCCGATTCGGATACAGCTTTCTCCTTTGCCCGTTGTAATTTTTTCTGCGAACATAAAATATTCCATATTAAATATTCTAGTCATATTCTATCTATAATGTTGTGAATCCACTAAAACTTTTTGCAAGTAAATGTACCAAAATCAGAGCTGATTTTACCGGCTCGTCCCGAACTATAATTTTCTTCTTCTTTATCTTCGATATACTTCTCACTAAATTCGGCGTGAAATTTTGTCTTTTCGGGTTCGGTAATCTCTTCCCTCGCCCAGTCTCGTTGTTTCTAAGAAACTCTTCGAGGTGGCCACTTTCTTCTACATTCAAAACAATTTTCATTTCATCGTCAATATTAATTATCTATCCATCATAGAGACATTCTTTATTAGTTGAATCATTGTATGCTTGAACGTCTCCGATATTCCTCGCAATTAGTCAGATACTACTACTGCTTGAGAGTACGTACCGTCGATGTTTTTGATGAATTTCCGATTGCAATATTGTCTTTGGAATGAGGATGCAAAGTAGAACGTTGCACATTGCTGCCTCATTATATTTCTCTTTTTACAAAGCCACCCCTATTAAGAAGTTTTTTAATCGATTTTGATTTTCTCATAGAGGAAGCTTTGTGAAAAGCAAAAAAATCGGGCGCAATGTGCAAGATTCTTTATACTTTATAACCTTGTTTTAAATAAATTAATAAATATTGTGACTCAATATTATTTTTATTACATACTAAATTTGGGTTTGCTGTCTTAAGTTTTGCAGAAGTTGATATGACATAGTTATTTTTTCATAAGTTAATCCAACCATATAAATTTTTGTTTAAATTTTGAATTCCTTGAAATCTGAACAACGACACCGATCCGGGCTAAGTCCAATATAGTTAAGAACATCCAGTGCACTTGCTCTCGTAACAAATTATTCAGCATAATAAACCAGTTTTTACAGATGTTAGAGCGGCCACTTTTCTAAAAAAATTCAAAATACTGTGTAACCCTAGCAATCTTGACAACCGTTGTTACCAGCCGATTTACCGTAAAAACCACCGTCAAACAACCGGGTGATTTTTTGCACAAAAAGAAACGGCATTTGGTCGTAACAACCGTGTAAACAACTGCCCAAAAAATTTTATTCGGTTGTTTTTTTGGTTTTCCGCAGTGAATCGAAAGAAACAACCAATTAACATTCATCAGGGCGGTTGTTTTCACGGTTGTTACGGTAAAACGGTAGTTGCTGAGATTGCTAGGGTGATCTACATTTTTGCATACTTCTCGTAAAAAATTACAAGAATCGAAGAGAGGCTCCTGATCAGCTTGTGTGCCAAATTTCATGCCACGGTTCTTTTTTTGTTCTCCAGATCCGCTATTTTTATAAAGAATTTTTAAACTTTGAATGACAAAATACAACTGTGGTCGAAAGTTCATTGAAACCATGCATTGTTTTGTATTTGTTATTTTTTTTATTACAAAATATTATGCTTTAAAAAAAATGCTTCTGGATTTCCTGACTCAGAGGAAATGCCTATACAGTACACTCGTCTGGTAGTGATATTTGAGAAATTATCATTAAATATCGCAGTGACTTGAGGAAAAAGTACCTGAATCGACAGACAATGCCTCCACAGCGAAAGTTTAAAAAATAAAGCAACATGGAATAAAATTTTTATATTTGTTGAGTGTATTACTCAAGAACTATTTCAGTTCTCAATTCAAATAATATATATAACTGACTGTTTTAATAAAAATAAAAGTAACAAAAATTGTAGACAAACTTACCCCCAAAACGCAATACAGTGATTGCTGAATACTGCGTTCCATCTTGTGTTTTAATTCTCATACGGAGAGTCTGTGTTGCACCCTTCTTAGCGTGTTTGATCCGTTCTTCGGTTCCAGGAATAGTCCGCTTGCCATCACCATCGGCGAACAAAATCTCTCTAATAGGACACACTTTCTTCGATCGATTTGGCAACAGGGCAATACAGAATTTTTTGCCCGACATTGTACTAAAGGGGATGAAAAAAGGCAATTTTAAACTCAATTAATCTTAAATTGCTTATCTATAATAGCATTTTATAATGATTCAATACAATCAGTTTATGGCTTTGGTAGTCTTCTAAATTGAGTCTAGTAGAACTGGCACCGCAGCATGCGGACGTACAAGACATATTTCTACCGGGATGACATACCGCCCGGCGGAACACGTTTTTCTATCTGGGTATGTCGGAAAAATTTTTCTTCATGAGAAGTGATATAAATATGTATTAAAGAATTGTCAGTTAATATAAAAAACAAAACGGAATCAATAAGCATGCAACAGGTGCACAAAACAGTAACTAACCTCAAAAGTTGGCAGCAATACACGAGATTTGGACGCTTCTGAGATTGCGAATATTATTCATGTTCAATGAGCAGTGACATACTAATGAACTCAAAATACTTACTGTAAAATGCTGTTTTCTCGTTTACTTACCTGAGAGAGTATGTAGACGCTAGAGTCACACGGAGTACGGGTGGATACACGGACACAATGGAACACAATGCGAGAAAAACGCGCGTAACCGGCGTAACGCCGGGTAGTGACGTCGTACGTAGGGGGGAGGGACTGAGAGTCGTTCTTTTTCTTCAGGAATATTCGAACGTATTTGCCTATATAATAGTACCGGAAGTAATTGGTTAATAAATTGCCGCTTTAAACATTACTTTAGCGTTAGCAATTTATTTATGACATAAATAATACATTCACAAATAAAAAAAGATTTTTAAATATCATCACTGATTAACGTGATGTGTTATACATTTTTGTCGTTCTCGCTCGCACGGCGACTCGGTCACAGCTTGCAGTATATAAGCGGTTACGATTCGCTTATCATTTGCAAGCATAACGTTTCGATAAAAATTCAGTTGTATTTGCTGGTTTTTTCATTCAATTACCGGAAACAGAACGGAGAACTTTACCGGTGAGATAGTAGTAGCATAGTTTTCCGGTAAATTCACCTACCACACCGGTATGGATTTTGGCGGAAAGAGTGAAACATGATGAGGCACCTTTAGAGGCATTGGAGATGACTATATCTTGTGTTTTCATCTATCGCACATGTACCGCTGGCAATAATTTTGCGTGCTTGATTTAAGGGCAGGGTAAAGTTAATTCGGCGAAAAAAAGGCATGTTTTTAAGATTTTTTTTTGGCGTAACGGATAGTGTTCGTTTATTGAAAAATTTACATATAATAAAGTAACATTTCAACAACATTTTCCCAAATTTTCATTGAAAAATTTTCAAAATTGAGCGAATGAAAATTAATCCCCGGAGCCGCCGCGAAAAAAAGGTGGTTTGCGGTGAGCATCATAACTCGCAACAAAATCATCTGAAACAAAAAAATCAAAATGCATTTGTTAAAGGAGATGTTTTTTGAGGTAATGACGGGAGGTTTTTTTTTTCGATTTTTCGATTTTTCGTAGCACTTGGAAGTCAAAAACCCGATTTTCGCTTTAAAAAATCGGGTAATTTGTTGTTGAAAAATTAGTAATTATTAAAAAAAACAAAAAAGCTCTCGACAATACCTGGTAAATTATGTGAAGAAGTACTGTGCAAAATTTCAAAGCGATTGGTCCAGTAGATTTTGAGTAATCATGCTCACGGACTTCAAAAATGACAAGTCTCAGAAAAACGGTTTGAAAAACGCAGAAGAGTTTGGTCGCTTAGCGCTCATTGCACATAAGTTTGAGAACACTTCTCGATTGCATAAAAATCTGAGAAAATTCATGCATATTAATGGTACTCAAAAGATTAATTTTGCATAATAATAATTCTAAAATGTTATTAACAAAATGATGAAAAAAAAAAAAAAATAGACAACATATTTCCCCGCAATCTAATTTTTTTTTCCTGATTCGTTCATTTTTCTGTATACGTATGAATTTTTTCAGACTTTTCAATTATCTTTGAATTTTTAGAAATTCAAAATAAAACTCGATAATTTTCTTATACTCACTGAAAGTCGTCGATGCCAGGTCCGTAGAGTAAACGACTTCCATCAAGATGATCGAGAGCATCTTTTTGCGTTTGTCTAGTCAAAACTCTTTCTTCTTTACTGTCGTGCGCCGCTTGCTTCTCTGCACTACTAATTCGCAAATCGTCAACTTGTCGGGCCCATTCGTGAGAACTTGGCCCTGTACTGATTTGCATTTCTTCCATAAAGGCCAACAAAGCGAAACAACCTTCATTGAAAATACATGCAGCTACATTAGCTGCAATTTCCACGCCAAATAACGAAGAGAATCCTCTTTTTTTCCAAGTGCCGTCGCCTGATACAGTCAATTCTGACGTTTCTTCTACATTATTTGTGTCAGACATTGCTTTTTTCTCTTCTTGTGCAGCCGATGCGAAGAACTTCTTGGCCACATTTTGTATAGCTTCACAATGTTTTTTCATATATAAATTATAGGCTGGTTTCGATAAGAAAGCACTCGCCAAATCCATTAGTCCGCAGAACTTATTACATCCGGCTAAACCTAAGCCCAACACTCGCATTACGAAAGCAAACGGATAATTGACATCGTATACACCACTGTCTATTCTTTCACTTGATGGGATGTAGTGAGGCTGTTTACACTTTTCACATGTCACCTTGATGTTGAAACCAAGACCTTCTTTTTTGCATGTTTGGAATATCACTTTTCCATCACACTTCACACATTTGACGACAGTAGCAATTGACGAAAAAACAAGAACGAAATCTATCATTCGATAATGTTTTTGGATGTCTTCTACCACCACAGCGGGTTTATTTTTCATTTTTTTCGCTGACGCGCTACTAGCTACCGGTTCGTCGTTTTTACGCTTTTGAGGAGGCGCTTTTTTTTTGGTCGGGATAATTGTCCAATACCACCCTTACGATCTTCTCTGCTTATTTTTCGAGGCATTTTTCGAGGTACGAATACGAACGAAAACGGACTCAAACTTTTAGTGTGACTTGCTACTGCTCAGCACGGCATACAGCGGTCAATTGATGTATAGACTAATGTGCATACTTATATACACCATACCTCGAATATATATAACGGGACCGGAACAGGCCCGTTTATCAATAAATTTATTCGGGGTCGAAAAATACAATAGCGCGCCGCGCAGCTGCCGCCCAGGTATAAGACCCGCCTGGAGCAATAGACGCTCAAATACTCATAGCTTCGTCAATTTTACTCCGATCGACTTGAAATTTTTACACAATATTCTTGAGACATTAGGCATTCATTTAAAAAAAATTTAAAAAAATGGAAAAAAAAAATTTAAATACTTTACCCTGCCCTTAATAAGAGGCAAATAATTATGTGCCGACGGTCGAAATTCCCTGCTACTTGAAGAAAGAACATTATTTATTTGTCTGGGTGAGTACAGAGCATATTTGTTAGCATCCAATTAATCGCGTTGAAAACCTAACCTAACTACAAGGTTATGTTTTTAGATGCACTTAGATGTTACAAAGTAAAGAAATGTTTATTTTAATAAGTTTTTCACAATTTATGAACGGCACTAAGGTATTGTAACGGTATTTCTCCGTGTACATTAAATTTCGTATCTGAAGATCCAGAAGACGAGACTCGAGTAGGAAGGAAATTAATTTAGGCGTTAGGTAATAGGTAAAATAGATTTTTATTCATGACACGAAAAATGCACCCAGTGTTATGAAAATATAAATCATACTTTTTGGTGATTTTTGGCATTAATTATTCTGATCCTATGGATTTATTGGCTCCATTACACCGTACAAAATCTTTTCCCGGGCCTCCGCAAGGCATCACAATCGTTTCCGCAGCGTCCCTAAATCGCCCCTGCTAACTCCTGAATATCCCGCAATTCGATTATCGGCCGGCATCTATTAATACATCGATATTACTCAGATCGTCATGGTGGCGCCATCTGTCGGTGAGCGGCCGCCCTCATATACGCGTGACATTTCGTAGCCACTGATTACGCTAAAAGCCCGCGGCCCGCAGCTAGTATCCTGTAGAGATGGAAGCGGAGTATGGCTGTCTCTCTCCCTCTTATGGCAGAAGCGGACCTCTCGCTTGCTCCCACAGCCTTCCTTCCAGTGGAGCGCTTCACCGGCCGGAGCGCGCCTGTGATTGGCTCCACGCGCGAGTGAGTGTGCTCAGCCTTCCCGAGACGTCGGCGTGCTGCTGTTGATCTCGTTCGATAGTCGGCCCAAAATGGCCGCCCCCAAGTGACACGCGGAATATCGCCGGTTCCGAGAGATTTCGGGATCTCTGGATCTAGGAGTCCTCCAGGATCGTGCGATGGCTCGAATTGTTCGTGATTCAGTGCCGAACAATTCTGTATCCCCAGCTGGGCATGCCGTGATCTCCTTCAGTGCGGAAATAGTGTGCGAAGTGGCCGATCCGGAATCTATCCCCTCTCCGCCGTGACAGCTCGCCGGTATACGCTCTCAGCTGCGTGGAATAGAATACCGGGTATGTACTCTATTTATTTGAAAGTAATTATTCAGACTCTGGCTCTCTTCCTGGAACCTGGTGAGTAGCTGTCACTGCCTTCTCGTGCCGAAATTCGAGTTTTGTTACTCGAGCTAGCCGATATCATGGAGGCTGCCGGCCGGTATCTCGAGAATTCTGTGACAGGCAACAGTTATTTTTGCCTCATAGTTGCCATCAGTGTCCGGAAGATCCAATCGTCTTTCGTGATATGAATCGTGCTTCCTTGGCTCCCTCAGGGTGTTGCTCGGCTGCTGGTGGTTCTGTAACAGGCCCCGACTGCTATGCGCACCCCTAATTTATACCCGAACTACCCTCTATCCATCTCTGTCGCACTCCTACCCTTATTTCCTACCCCAAAGTTCCTGTAGCCCATCACCTTTTTTCGGTCATTTCACCCTGCTCGCTTATCCTATAGCGCACTGCTGCACTATAGTACCCCTCCCTTGAGTAACGCCACCCGAGAGATGGCGCCACTTACACCTCTCATATCCATCTATCCCTATAATCCGTTACAGTATATTATAAAATGAATATTCAATGACTGAAAAGATTATATCATAATTTATACTTCATTGCAGAGTTGCTTTATGGTTTACATTCGAAAGATCTACCCAGTCGTTCTCGATTCAGGCGATAAGGATGGATGAATCTTCAAGTTCCAGTGATGGTGAAGATTCTTCCGTTCCTGCTAAAAGGTCTCGCACTGCATATCAAAGGAACAAGAGAACTACTGCTTTGTATATGAGAACCTACCCGAATGACGTGTTTTTTGAATATCGTCGGTTTTGCACTCCTGAAGACGTGGTAAGTGCAATCGATAACTCTTACTACCATTAAATGAGATATACTATACAGACCCCGTATAGATTTTATTCCAAGGAAGCGCGACATTTACTCATGAGTTAGAATATTTATTTATTTCTAAAATAAACTTTAAGACGATGTGCTACTAATTGAGAAACAGCATCTAACTATCGCATGTAAAGTATAGAAAATGTACTGGTTTCCGCGAACTTAAAAAATTTGTAAAAAAAAATGGTGTAAATTAAATACTTCTTTTAAAAACCCTTACATTAAAACCTCATTAAATACATAACCAGCATTATAATTCTGCAATTTTGTAAACACATAGAGTGAATCAGAATGATGTGAGGTAAAAAGCAAATTTTGTTACCTGTAGCTTATAGACCAAACCGATGAACAAATTTTAGTGTTTGATGTCTTATTTTATCTGTCGAAGAGTATATTCTCGATTGAATATAGGAAGTTTTATTTCAGGCCTTTATGACAAAGCTGTGATTTTAAATGTGTGAATAAATCTTTCTCTATTAAAGACTCCCTAAACAATTGGTTACTTTAAATCTCATTTTCACTGCGTCCTGAATTGCTATATTTAATCCAGAGTGCACTCGTCGACGGATAAAATAAAACATTGAACACTAACATTGATTCACTGATTTGATCTGAAAGCTACAAGTGAAAAATTTTTCTTTTCACCTCACACCATATGTTTTTACAAAATTGCAGAATTATAATAATTGTGAGGTTAATGAGGTTTAAATGTAATATTTTTAAAAATAGAGTTATCATTTATAGAATTCTTTTTCTTGTGACTCTAGAAGTGTTTTTTCGGTGGCTAGGTTCCCTTAACTGGTCGTCCAAATATTCCCAAAAAATGCACTTGCACATTATAGAATATTCTTCCATAACTATCAATGGCTTTCTATGTACACTATATAAGCCAAAAACAATTACAAAGCGTCAGATGACAGTTTGCCTCAGGGAAGTGGAAAGAATTTAAAAAATAATTCCATATTCTTATTTATTATTATTATTATTATTATTATTATTATTACTACTGGGGGCTACAGATAGCTGTACACTCAGGCCCTAGGCCCATTGTGCTCCCCGTCTTTTCCTTGTCTACCCCTTATAGAATTAGCCCTATGTCCCTTATGAAGGCCACTAGGCTCCCTAAGGGGAGACTGCTGATAATGCTAGGCTCCATAAGGTGGCCTCCTAGTTTCCGTACTCTCTGTCCCGCTAGTGCTGGGCAGTGGCAAATAACATGAAGCGGGGTTTCCTCCTCCTCTTCGCAATACCTGCAGGTTCCTATTACACTGGCCCCAACCGTTTTCATGTGCTTCCTGAGGTGGCAGTGTCCTGTAAACAGTCCTATCATCAGCCTCAGTTCTTTCCTTCCGAGGTCTAAAAGTCTCTCTGTAAGGTTCCTGTTGGGCCCCTCTATCAGCGACTTTGTGTGCCTCATTCCTGTCGATGTCTCGTAGATTTTCTGGTGTTCCTTACCGATCCATTCCCGTATTTCTCCCTTCACCTGGCAAACGGCTATGCCGATTGCCGGCTCCGGTCCTATTAGTCGCGTTGACGAGCCCTTCCTTGTTAGCTCGTCTGCTCTTTCATTCCCTACAATGCCTTCGTGGCCCGGTACCCATATCAGCGTTAGCTTGTTGTGCCGGGCCAGATGCTGTAGTGCTGTTTTGCAGTCCCTCACGAGTCCTGATCGTTGCTTGAAGCTTTCTATTGCCATCAATGCCGCCTGGCTGTCTGAGCAGATGCAAATTTTCTTGCCTCGGTACCCTCGCCGTTGGTTTTCTAGGGCACACTCCATTATGGCTATGACCTCCGCTTGGAACACTGTGCAATATTTGCCCAGTGGTATTACCGTTTCTTTCCTCGAGTTATCCAGGCAGAGTCCTGCCCCCGATCCCTCTTCCGTTTTCGAACCGTCAGTGTACCATACCAGTTCCTGTCCCACTGTGGGTCCAGGAACCTTGGCCCATTCTTCCCGGGTAGGATACACGGTGGTATGTGAGCTAATAAAGCTGTATCCCACCTGTGTATCCTCTTGTGGTAGTTGTGATGATGGGCTTGCTTCCTTTAGTAGAGTCACCACACTGGTGTGACCTCCCCTCTGGAGCTCTCCCATCCACTGCCCTCCGCTTCCCAGTCGGTATGCGGTCCTTATCGCCGCCCCTTTGATCACCACTCCCAGTGGTGGTAGGTCGAGGAGCACGTCCAATGCTACGGTAGGCGTCGTTCTCATGGCGCCCGTGATTGCCCGGCACGCCAGCCTTTGTATGTGTGCGAGTTGGTCCCCGGCCGTTTTCAGCCTTGTCCTTTCCCACCACACTATAGCCCCGTATAGGATGACCGGTCTCACCACCGCCGTGTACAGCCAGTGCAACAGCTTTGGTGTGAGTCCGCATGTTGCCCCACACGCGCGTCTGGTGGCCCATATCAGAGCACAGGCCTTTTTACGTGCCTTCTCCATTTGTGGCCCCCAGTTCAGTTTTGCATCCAGAGTTACCCCCAGATGCTTAACCGTCTTTTTTCCCTTCACCTGCTTTCCCTGGAATTTCGGGTCTTTCCACCCGTCCAGTCTTCTCTTGCGAGTGAAGATGACCAATTCTGTTTTTTCCGGGTTAACAGTTAACCCCACCTCTCTGCACCATCTGTCCACCCTCCTGAGTGCGTTTTGTGCTAGACCTGCCGCCGTATTGGCGTCTTCCGCCCTTACGACTATGGCAATGTCGTCAGCGTATCCTTGCGTGTAGATACCTTCCGCATTCAATCTTTCTATGAGTTCGTCAACCACCAGACACCATAGTAGGGGGGATAGTACCCCCCCCCCCCTGTGGGCATCCACGCTCCACTGCCACCTTCAGTGTGCCTCCTCCTCGGCCCACTGTCAGTAGCCGGCTGGTCAGCATGTTGTTTACTCACCTGATGGTTGCTACGTCGAGCTCACGCTTTTCCATTGCTCGGCGAATGGTCTCGACAGAAGTGTAATTAAATGCTCCTTCTATGTCGAGGAACAGTCCTACCGCCAGGCAGTTCTTTCCGCGGGCGTCCTCTAGTTTGTGTACCAGCTTATGGAGAGCCGCCTCCGCAGATCTGGTAGGCGAACTGTAGTTTGTGTATTCGGTTCCTCTTGAGAGCCCCGTCCCTTATGTACGGATCTACCAGTCTTTCCAACGCTTTAAGTAGGAAAGATGTAAGGCTGATGGGCCTAAATGACCCTGCCTGCCCGTAGTCGTTTTTTCCCGGCTTCGGTATGAAGATTACCTTGGTAATTCTCCACGCTAGCGGTATGTATCCTAGTGCCACACAGGCCCTAAGCACTTTTGTTAATGGGACTTTGATTATGTCCTGTCCCATTTGTAGTAAG
Source organism: Ephialtes manifestator (assembly GCA_963970395.1). Taxonomy (NCBI): domain Eukaryota; kingdom Metazoa; phylum Arthropoda; class Insecta; order Hymenoptera; family Ichneumonidae; genus Ephialtes; species Ephialtes manifestator. Next base: position 122,538 of record CAXAOA010000144.1, read on the forward strand.
GCCGGAAATATACCGTCGGTCCCCGGTGCCTTGTACGGCTCAAATCCTTTTATCGCCCACTCAACCTTGTTGGTGTCGATGATTTTTGCCGCGACAGCCCAGTACCTTTCCCCTTGTTTACAGTTCGGATGTGGCCACCCAGTCCACTCCTCCACTGTTTTGTACCCCAGAAAGTGTTTTCTCAGTAGTACTTCTGCTTCTTCCTGCCAAGATTCGGTGAACCCTCCCGATGGGGTTTTTAGTGAGCCCCTCATCGGGATTGGGTCCTTGGTGAGGACCCTTTGGAGCCTTGCGGCCTCCGGGGTTTTCTCGATCTCTTCGCAGTACTTGCGCCACGAGTCCTTTTTTGAGTCCCTTATAGCGTTTTTGTACTCTCTCTGGTCATCTTTATATTTGTCCCAGTCCTTAGAGTCTTTTGTTTGTTTCGCCTTGTTGTACTGGCGCCTGGTGTTCACCCGCATCCTTTCCAAGTTGCTGTTCCACCATGGTGTGTTGCTCTTGCCCTTCTCTTTGAGCGGGCAGTTGTTCTCGTAGGATAGGGTTAGAGCATCTTGGAGGATGTCTACCGCGTGTTCCACCTCCGCCTCACTGCCGTACCTACTTGGGAACCTGGCCATCCTTCCTTCTAACTCCCCCCTGAAAGATGGCCAGTTCGTCAATCTAGGGTTCCTGTATGGGCCCCTGCTCTTCTTGCTCGCTTCCGCGACCAGTTCAAATACGATATGCTTGTGATCCGACAATGACGGCTCAGTAGAAACCCTCCACCTTTGGATGCCCTCCACCAGTGCATGCGACCCCAGGGTCAGGTCTATAACCTCTGCCCTGTTACTTATCTGGAAAGTTGGTTCCTTACCTTTGTTGAGGATCTCCAACTCCACTCCCGCCAGATACTCCAGGAGTGCCTCACCTCTCGCGTTGACGTTTGTACTCCCCCACACTATGTGGTGCGAGTTAGCGTCGCAGCCGATGATCATCACCCACCCCTTCCGCCTGCAGTCCTCCACAAGTTCTGTCAGGTCCTCCGAGGGTGGTGGTGTTGGCGAGTCATAGGGCATGTAAGCGGATACCACGACGAGTCCCCGCTTTTGCCCATCCAGGGTGACTTCGAGCTTGACCGCCACGAGGTCTCCCCGGCTGTACTCGGTTAGTGTCGAGGCTTCTACTCCCTTGGTGAGGATGCAGGCCCTTGGTCTGTCAACAGAGGTGCAATAATGCAATTGCCCCTGATTAAGATTGAGCCCCCTGATTCTCCCGCGGTACGTCCACGGTTCTTGAATCAGGGAGACTTCTATGTTTTCCGTCGTCGCTCTTTTCGCTAGGACGCCTGTTGCTACTGCACTTTTGTGTAGGTTGATCTGGATAAACTTGAGTTTACTTACCATTTTTGGTTGCATCCTCCGTCTCCGCCGTCGTTGCACTTCCTACCTTCGGGGGGGAGGGTTGTTCTTGAGCATCTTAAAAGATGCTCTCCCCATCCCAAAGTAGGGCTTCATCCCCAGTCCTTCCAGGAAGATGATGGACTCCTCATCCACGCTGATCACCAGGCGGGTGTCCTTCTCTCCATCCCCGTCCTGGCGGTCGTGGACCGTCCACCTCTTCGTGAACAGGCCTGGGTTTGTCCTTGCCAGCCTGGTCAGTATTTTCTCGTTGTCCACTGGGGGCCCCGGAATCCATGCCATGAACCTTACGTACTTTGGGAGTTCTTTTGGGTCTACTGCCAGTAGACTCGAGCCCTCCCATTTCCGCAGGTTCTTCACCGTCTCCTTCAGCCAGACGGCGGTTTGCTGGTCGGCGCAGACCACCCTCAATGCACCCTTGTGCAGGAAGGTCTCATTGAACCGCGGTAAGAACTCCCCTTCCGGGATCTCATCCGCGATTTCCATCAGACCCTCCTGAACGAGGAGTGATTGCTCCTTCGTAATCTCCGTTCGAAAGCCATCATGGATGATGGCCAACTTTGGGAGATCACCGCGGCCGCGAACGACCCTCCAGAACCGCCCTCCCTGGGCCTTTTCGGATCCCTCTTGCTGGAGGGAGGTGTCTCCTTGGACTCCCGCGGTCTCTTCCTCCTCTTCCACTCATCCCGCCGGGTTTGACCCTGCTTGCTCACCTCCGTTCCGCTCTGGTCCTTGGTGGTCCCAGGTTGGTCCTTCGGCTCTTGCAGCAGCTTGTTACGCCGGAATTTCCTCCTGGCCGCCCCGCTGTAGTGCGGTTTTTGGATGGAAATCCGGCTAACGTCCTTCGCGAGTTCCTCAGCCCGGCGCGCTCCGGGACTTTCACTCCTTCCTTCTCTGCCGCCGGTAGTGGTATCCTCTGGGGTCCCTGTTACCGTACGGTGAGTCTCTCTTTGGGTCGTCAGTGCGTCCCCACTAGCCGTCTGGTGCCTTACTGGCCCCGCTGGTTTTTGTGTTTGTGTGTTTTGTGTGTCATCTGTGTTGTTTGTGTGTGTATCGTTTTTCTTATTTGTATCCATGTTGTTCCCACGAGTATCTAGGGAAATAAAGGTCCACCCCGGCAGAGCCCCGAGTGCCGGGGTAAGGTCTACATACTCCGGGATTCGACCTGGTCTCCCGGAGGCACCGTTTGCGACACTATTCCCCAGTGCCATTCAGTCCTCAGTACGGTAGCCCACGCTTTGACTTGGGTTGGCTATTGCAGAGGGCATGGGTTGCTCCTCTGAGCGATGGGTACGCCATCCTCCCTACGCTGCTTGGACTGCTTGTTAGTCTGATCTCTACCAATCAACCTGTCCGACATGGGTAACCCTGTCAGGGGGCGGTGCGCCCGCCCCCCGTCGGCATAGCTTTCTTGGTCACTGAGACACCCAAGCTCTCCCACCAGCGGCAAGGTCATGCAGTCCCCAGAGAGAGTATTCTTATTTAAAAAAATACTAATTCCTAATACATTTTTTTAAAAGTAACAGGTTGTGCATCCTGACTATTTTTGCAAATTTCGAGTTAAGACTTCACTAAAGCATAGAGACTGTGCATCCAAATTTAATTGCATGATTTTTTTTCTTCCTATATCTTGATCTTACTACCTCTCTTAAAGAGAGTGGTAATCGCTTGGATATTTTCTTGAGAAAAAAAAGTGTGACATTCGTTTAACAACTGTTGATACCTTTAAGCTGAATAATGAAACGAAAAAATTGGAAAATAAAATTTATATTCTTGCTGTCGTTTCGATTTCTATTTGAATTGCATTGAACTTGAAGAGAATTGCGTTTTCAAGCAAAATTCGCAAATAATACTCCTTTAGCTAATTTGATACTAGGGATTTATATTCAGATTCAACAAAATTTACAGATGTCATCGTTTTTTTTACGAAACCTATTGTTCACCCCACTCTAAAAACTTCACCACGAAGGTAAAATACTGAAAGGAATACGAAAAAAATATTTTTTAAAATTGTTACTCGCGAGCACCGCGACAAACGGCTTTTAAGTCCATTTTCGCGTTTTTCAGTGCTTTCCTAAAGACAATTTAAATCAGCCAACATTGACGGTGCTCTACTTAATATACCTGAAAGAATGTCGCAGTTACAAGGAGATCAGAGACCGCGAGGTCCACAAGTGTGTCCGGGGTTTCGGAAGAATGACAATATGGACTTCCATTAAACAATGTTCCTCTTAAAATTTAGAGCAAATCGGCTGAAAGATAATAATTATGATGCTTAACATTTTTTTAATAACGAGGCGAAAATAAACAAGCCTACAAAGTAGGACCTTACAAATTATTTCGGAAATATTTTACGCCCTTAACGAAGTTTCCTCCATATCCTCTATAATATATTCTATCACTACTGCATCATTATTTTTTCTTTAATAACAAAACTTTTTATAACACTAATTTTATTTTTTAATAGGAACCAGCGCCTTCAACCTCATATACAGCGCCTCGAGCACCGGCACCCAGCTGTATCTGTGAGTCACTAAATATTGAAGAAGACTGTGAATCGGAAAGCGAAAAGAGCAATACAAATGTCGTTGATTATAAAGTTCCAATGTTTAGTGATGCCTATACTGATAGATCGGAAGATGATGTTTCCCTCGGTGAAAATATTCATTTATGCGAGAGTATTGCAGACAATTACAATAAAAATGGAAGTAATGATGATTCGAGTGATATGGATTTCAATATCATATTTGAAGACGATGCAAACCACTGCCAGAGTGATAATAGTGACAATGAATCGATTACCAACGTTGACGACTATGGACAAGATAAAGACGATTATGAATCTGATAGCAGCTCCAATAATCAGTATGAAAGTGAAGATGATCCTGAAGACAAACCATTTTTACGCGTTAGTGAAGCGAAATTGACTCTACCTTTGATTCTAAAACCGGGTGTTACAGCAGGGGAACAGCTTCCAATCCTTATTGCTACCGCAGTCAGACATAACTTAACTCATGAAGCTACCTTGACAATATTAGCATGGCTAAATTCAATAACCGAATATAACGGGCTTCCAAGTACGAAGAAAGCGCTCTGGAAAGCCCTGTGTCGCGACGAATCAGTACTTACACGACACATGTACTGTCGGGAATGCAAGGGCTACGTCGGAGAAGGAAACGCACCTGTTAAGGAATGTCCCTGTGGAGCATACGGTCCAGGAATGTCTAAGAATGCATTGTCGTTTTTTTTGCAAATAAGTCTTCGCTCACAGCTTCAAGAACTACTCTCGATTCCCGGCATTGCAAATTCACTTCGGTATCGTTTCACCAGAATAAAAGAGAATATTGATGCGATCGAAGATATTTATGATGGGAAGGAATACAAAAAGAAATGTCTTTCGGGAGCTTTTCTGAGCAACCCCACAAATTTCTCATTCACGCTGAATACAGATGGGTGTAAAGTAGCAAAATCTGCTAAAACCAGTGCATAGCCCATTCTTCTTCTAATCAATGAATTTCCTCCGCACGAGCGTAAGTGCCATATGTTACTGGGTGGCGTGTGGGTTGATCAGGTGCATCCAACATTGAACTCCTTGCTCCTCCCAACAATCAGAGAGCTGCAGAGTTTATACGAGAATGGAATAACATGGAAGCCTGATGGAATAACATCTGTTACTAGTAAATTTGTAACAATAGTCTGTTGCGTTGATACCCCTGCGCGAGCGGCACTTTTAAGGATGACTTTGTTTAATGGAATGTACGGATGTACCTTTTGTTATGCACCTGGACGTACTTTCCCAGGCAGTTCTCGAAGATATCCAGTAGAAGAAAATGCAGCAAATCGTACTGATCATGAAATACGTACATATATGGATCAAGCTTTCAATGAAAAGCGAAAAATATACGGCGTAAAAGGACCATCGGTGTTAAAGTTGCTTCCAGAATTCGATTTAGCACTCGGTGTTATCAACGACAGTGTGCATAACGTTTACTTAGGCGTCGCCAAGCAACATATCCTGTTGCTCCTCTTTGGAAAGGCAACTGAACCATGGTATACCGGCAGCCCAAAACAACTTGCCTTAATAAACGAGAGACTTATGGGCATCAAACCTCCGAGTCGAATTTCACGAAAACCAAGAGAGGTCGGTAGTATGATGACGTGGAAGGCTTCAGAGTGGCGCAATTTTCTTCTATATTACTGCTTGATTTGCTTGGAAGGAGTAGTGAAAAAGTGTTATCTCGAAAATTTAGCATTGTTTTGTCGAGCTGCATACATCTTAAACAAAGACTCCATCAGGCAGGAAGAGATCCAAGAAGCACGTTTATTACTATTGCAGTACGTCCAAGGGTTTCAAGATCTTTTTGGAGTGGAAAACATGTCTTATAATATTCATTTATTAAACCATTTGACAGATACGGCAGAAAATTGGGGCCCATTATGGGCAAACAATGCATTTCCGTTCGAATCTTGGAATAAACGTCTTATAGATTCAGTTACCAGTGCTACTGCGAGACCAATTCAGATTGTGACAAGATTCTTAATGGCACAATTTGTTAATAGCGTTTGCTATAACTCTACATTTAGTAAAAAAACACGAGACATAATTAGTTTTATCTTGCACGGTCACAATAGATCGGAAGAACATGCTGTAAGAATAACTTCCAACTTGTATGGCCTTGGAAAAGAAGAAATACGGCTACCACGCGATTGGGAAATTCCTACTCTACGTACTGCGGGCTATCAATGTCAAGAGATTCGATTATTTAAGCGAGCAAAAATAAGTGGCTGTGATTATAGGTGTCGAGGGGTGAATGAAGAAACTCGATTTTGTAATAAATTTGTTTGTTGCAAAGATGTTGGTTTTGGTGAAATTTTGGAGATTGTTAACTTCTACTGTAATGAGGAGCATATATACGGCCTTTTCATCAAACGTCTTCAGTTCAACAGAAACGCTTTTCAGGCAGGGCATATTCACAATGTAACTGTCAGGAATAATATTGTATTCGTAACTGTTAATAATGTTCTTGGTCCAGCATTAGTGATTGAAACGTCGAAAGGCCTTCGTGCTATAAGACTCGCCAATACCTGGGAGACGGATTAAGCTAATGTCCTGATTAAACTGATCCCACTGGCTGACATGACAATAAAATTCCGTCCAACATAACGCTTTTAGCTGTTATGCCGCCAAAATTCGTTCCCCGGTTTTGGTTGCTCGAGTATTATGTATTGCTGGTATATGTAATGAACACGTAACATAATGCAGATAACACGGACGCTGAAGTGAACGAAATAGAAAATAATTTACACTGCGTTGACACAATCATAAAACAATCGATCAAAGATTACGATCTTGCACTTGGACTTACAGTATTAAACATTATTTATTATTCTGTATATTCCGTTTATAAGTCACACTAGATTGTAAGCATTGACCAAAAAATAATATGACGGTTGGGAACACTGTGATGAATACATAATAATAAAATATTGACAGGAGTAAAAATCTGTATATGAAATTCTGGCACTTATGTTTCGACTTAATAAGTCGATTCATTTTTAATAAAATACTCTGACTGTACTTTCGTGTTACTTTATTTTGATTGAACCTAAGTTAAAACAATTTGTGGCTGTTGTCAACTGACATAACGGCATTAGAACTCGGATCTGTACATAAAACTGGAGTCATTTCGCAGTTACTAAAAGGTTCTTAAGCTGTTTCTCCGTTATGCGACCTTATAGTAACCACATACCAACCCTGAACCATGCATACAACTGGAGTTATTCTGCGGTTACTTAAAGGTTCCCGAGCTGTTTCTGCGTTATGTCACCTTATAATAACCGCATACAAATCCTGAGCCACATACAACTGGAGTCATCCTGCAGTCGTTTAAAGGTTCTTAAGCTGTTTCTGCAATATGTGACCTAATAGTAACCGCATACGAACCCTGAGCCGTGCATACAACTGTCGTTAATGTGTGGTTATCCGTCGGTGGTAAAGTTACTTTCGCGATATGTGACCTAATAGTAACGGCATTAGAACCCTGATCTGTACATAAAACTGGAGTCATTCTGCGGTTGCTTAAAGGTTCTCAAGCTGTTTCTGCGTTATGTGAACTTATAGTAACCGCATACGAACCCTGAGCCACATACAACTGGAGTTATTCTGCGGTCGCTTAAAGGTTCTTAAGCTATTTCTGCATAATGTGACCTAATAATAACCGCACACAAACCGTGAACCACGCATACAACTGGAGTTATTGTATGGTTATCTGATAGTTGTAAAGTTACTCCTGCGTTACTCCTACGTCCTTAGTTCATTTTACTTCCATAGCAATCGGTCGCTTTTCGGTTACTTAGACGTTCAACCAACCTACCAGCAACCGAGGCTTACAGTTCCTTCGTGGTTCTTTTTTGTTCCAAAGCGACGGTCGGTTTGTCGGTTACATTATGGTTGTGTAACGGTAAAGCAACTGAAAATTAACCTAATAATGACGGTTATTTGTACGTGACCGTAAAGCAACCAGAAATTGACGGTCGCTCGGGTCCGCTAGGGTTACCTGGGAAAATAACCTAAAATATCATGTTTTGCGCTAAAATTAATTCAATGCACACGTAATCAATGCGGAATCGTTTGATAGTTGATAATTATCGTATGATACCGTTTGATAGTTCATAGTTCGTCATCAAAACAACTTATAAAACTGTCTGTCTTCGTAGTGCCCGGCCAGCTTGCAGCATAACCCGAAATCGATTAAACGTACACACAATCAATGTGATATCATTTGATAGTTAATAATTATCGTATGATACTGTTCGATAGTCCATAGATTGTCATTAAAAAGATGTATAAAACTGTATGTGCTTCACAGAGCCCGCCCAACTTGCAGCACATAACCTGAAATCGATTAAACGTATACGCAATCAATGCGGAATCGTTTCATAGTTGACGATTATCGTGTAATACTGTTTGATAGTCCACGGTTTTTCATAAACAGCATTTAAAAAACTGTATGCGCTTCATAGGGCACGGTCAAAGAACGTATATTATATGGAAGCGTATAGCCCGTCTTAAGTTTTGGCAGAGAAAAAGTAGTTCGGAATTTCGCCGATAGTTCGCGCGGCGATGTATCGGTGTGCCGCACACATTGAAAGAGTCTCAAGCCACGCCCCACGCGGTTGACTCTCTCGCACTCCTGCATACTGGCCAGACGTTCCGACTTACTTGCTCTCACGCGGTCGCGCATTCCCAATGCGTGTAGTGGGGATGCTCTACCGCTCATCACTTTAAATCCTTCGCGATTTTTAAAATAATGTATTTTTTTCTTTTTTTTTGTTTAGAATAATACAATAAAGTGTTTAACTTAACTAATAAGATGTGAATTTGTTGTTTGCAAGCAAAGCACAATAAATCGTTCAATATTCGTATTGAACGAAGCCCGAAGTATTTTATCATTTCTAATTATCAAGAGACGCGGCAGCGTCTTGGGACAAGTACATTTACCTCTCTACTTACCGACCGACAAGACGCTGCCGCAGTATCTTTTACACGGAGCAACTCGTTTTAGCCACTTTTTTTCGAGGTTAATATGTTAAATTACGAAAATGATAGCGTTTTGAAGTTTTTTTTAGGTATAATCAGATACTGCAGCTAGAAATACTTCGATTGAGACCAAAACGACCTTCGTACCTTCCCTCAGTGCAATGATATCGTGATTTGTATCTCGAAACTTCTCTGAAATATTCTAAAAAATTCAGTCGTTTTTCGCAGGACCGTGAACCTAGCTTTTTTCGCAGGACCGGGGTTCCAACCAACCGGTATCCAAACCGCTATATATATATATATATATATATATTCCCATTTTATTTTATATTGGTTGGATTATTTCCAAACATTGAATTAGGAACAGAAGTAATGAAGTGTTTAATTAATATTTTTTGATAATTCAGTGGATATATTCGCTCAGTTCAGAGGTTTCACTTTACGCTTACACACCAGTGAATGTTTTGATTTGATGTGAAAAGTGATAGAAAAGTGATTGCATCATTTATGTGAAAAGTGATTGTATATTATGTGATATGTTTTAATAAATTCAGTTATTCTTTTTTATTTATACGTTCATGATTAGCCATTAATAAATTATTTTATCCCATCCTAACCTCATAATGTTATGTAGCAAAATACACGTTTTTTAATGAGACTATTTTATTTATACTGAGTCATTAATCAGTAAAAGAAGGGTTTTGTTATTCCTATATGTGATCATTTTTATAGCGTAATGAGGTTTAGAGTTTTTTATTTGCTCATTTGTGATCGACTTACGAGCTTCTACTATCATCTGATCAAATACAGTGCCTCTTGGTGAAATTAAATAATATAGAACTGAGTCAGAAGTCAGAAGTGAGTCAGAATATAGAGTGTTTTTCAATTTATATGCATAGCAAGTTTCATTTATGAATAAATTCACTAAAATCAGTGGTTATTGAGTGATTAACTGAGATTTGCGTAATCCAGTTTTTTAATGCAACCTCATAATGACACTTAACATCATCTAGCCATATTGTCTGTTTATGTACTAAATTCAGTGACTTTCTATGTTTGTTGTGTAATGACCAGGCGGAGAGTTTGGGGAAGTGTAGATATTGGCATTGCGGATGGACTGACGAAGTATCGAAGAGAGAAAATATATGGTGATCACCGGGAATCGAACCCGGATTATTCAGGTACTAAGTAAGAGCGCTAACCACTGCGCTAATGTCACCTATATATTTCTCTCATTCGAATCGTCTTCTTATATGCAATGTAGGGCCGTCACACACCCCCCTTCACTGTATTCGACGTCCTCGTCGACAGTGCAGAGTTAGGTTTCCTGTTACGCGATTGTAGTGGAGTTATCGTAGATGCTACGCGAAGCCTGTATCCAACGTCGGACCTCTTCCCTCGGCCGTGTTGAATCCCGCGGTGTAGCTCTTCAGTGCCAGGCCTGTATTGGCGGGAATCTGTGTGTGTGCTCCATCGGTACAATGCGGAATTGAGGACGTTTTTGGGCCCGTAACTTCTGACACCATGTAATGACCAGGCGGAGAGTTTGGGGAAGTGTAGATATTGGCATTGCGGATGGACTGACGAAGTATCGAAGAGAGAAAATATATGGTGATCACCGGGAATCGAACCCGGATTATTCAGGTACTAAGTAAGAGCGCTAACCACTGCGCTAATGTCACCTATATATTTCTCTCATTCGAATCGTCTTCTTATATGCAATGTAGGGCCGTCACAGTTGGTTGATTATTTACTCTTAAGCTTCTAATGTTATCTGGTAAAATTTAGTAGTTTTTATTTGTTTAAGCATAATTCAATCATACGCAATCTCCCAAAGTCATTTGGTATGATGCTGAGTCGCTTGGTTTGACAAGTTATCATCACAACTGATACAGGAATAATAAAGTGTTTTTCAATTTCTATGTGTAACAAGTTTTATTAATTTATATATGTAACAAGTTTTATTGTTTAATATATTCATAAAAATCAGTGGTTATTCAGTAATTAACTGAAATTTGTGTACTATAGTTTATTCGAACCTGCAACCAACACCATACAGCAAAAAAGATGATTTATATTTGCTGATTTCTGTGAGTTTTATTCGTTTCTTCATGATTGACTCTGAGCGCACAATGTCATTGGATGAAATACTGGATTTTTTAATAAGAGAAGTTATGAGAACTGAGAAAAAATTTATTAATAAAGTGTAGTAAATTGATATGTGTAACAAGCTTTATTTTTAAATAAATTTGGTAAAGTTAGTGTCTATTTGGGTTTAACTTGGATTTGTGGATTAATGTTTTTTGCAACCTGCACTTTTTTAACATTGTTCAGGAAAAAGTAAATTTTTATTAAGATAAATTATTGAAACAAACAGAGGTGGTGTGACTTTTGTAATATACATTTTTTTTCTAAATTTAAATAGAGTAACAATGTCACCTAGAAAAGACATGAACCCTGGCGGAAAAATTTCTACAACTTTCTACACCCTTTCTACAACAAATTACGAATATCTATAACTAAGTACGAGATTTCTACAACTTGTTTATTTCGTAAAAAGTTGTAGTTTGTTGAAGAAAAATTCTACAACTTTCTACAACTAACTACAACTTAATACAACAACAAAGTAGTTAGTTGTAGTTAATTGTAGTTTGTTTTAGAAATAACAACTTTCGATGAGAAAGTATTACTTTCTATATCTGCATCATGCTTGTAAAAAAATAGGAAAGTAATAGGAGTAGTTTCTCATAGTTTCTCGGAACTTCTCATAGAAACTACAACTTTTTAAAACTAACTACAACTTAACGCAACAGAAAAGTAGTTAATTGTAGTTTGTTATAGAAATAGTAACTTTCGATGAGAAAATATTACTTTCTACAACTGCATCATACTTGTAAAAAAATTGAAAAATAATAGGAGTAGTTTCTCATAGCTTCTCATAGAAACTACAACTTTTTAAAACTAACTACAACTTAATACAACAAAAAAGTAGTTGGTTGTAATTTGTCGTAGAAATAACAACTTTCTATGAGAAAGTATCACTTTCTACATCTGCATTATACTTGTAAAAAAAATTGAAAAGTAATAGGAGTAGTTTCTCGTAGAAACTACAATGTTTTTCAACTAACTACAACTTAATACAACAAAAAAGTAGTTGGTTGTAATTTGTCGTAGAAATAACAACTTTCTATGAGAAAGTTTTACTTTCTACATCTGCATTATACTTGTAAAAAAAATTGAAAAGTAATAGGAATAGTTTCTCGTAGCTTCTCATAGAAACTACAACTTTTTAAAACTAACTACAACTTAATACAACAAAAAGTAGTTGGTTGTAATTTGCCGTAGAAATAACAACTTTCTATGAAAAAGTATTATTTTCTACATCTGCATTATACTTGTCAAAAAAATAGAAAAGTAATAGGAATAGTTTCTCGTTGCTTCTCATAGAAACTACAACGTTTTAAAACTAACGACAACTTAATACAACAAAAAAGTAGTTGGTTGTAATTTATCGTAGAAATAACAACTTTTTATGAAAAAGTATTACTTTCTACATCTGCATTATACTTGTAAAAAAAATTGAAAAGTAATAGGAATAGTTTCTCGTAGCTTCTCATACAAACTACAACTTTTTAAAACTAACTACAACTTAATACAACAAAAAAGTAGTTGGTTGTAATTTGTCGTAGAAATAACAACTTTCTATGAAAAAGTATTACTTTCTACATCTGCATTATACTTGTAAAAAAAATTGAAAAGTATTAGGAATAGTTTATCGTAGCTTCTCATAGAAACTACAACTTTTAAAAACTAACTACATCTTAATACAACAAAAAAGTAGTTGGTTGTAATTTGTCGTAGAAATAACAACTTTCTATCAAAAAGTATTACTTTCTACATCTGCATTATACTTGTAAAAACAAATTGAAAAATAATAGGAATAGTTTCTCGTAGCTTCTCATAGAAACTACACCTTTTTAAAACTAACTACAACTTAATACAACAAAAAAGTAGTTAGTTGTAATTTGTCGTAGAAATAAAAACTTTCTATGAGAAAGTATTACTTTCTACATTTGCATTATACTTGTAAAAAAAATAGAAGAGTAATAGGAGTAGTTTCTCGTAGTTTCTCTTAGAAACTACGTTTTTCAACTATCTACAACTTAATACAACAAAAAAGTAGTGAGTTGTAGTTTGTCGTAGAAATAACAACTTTCAATGAGAAAATATTACTTTCTACATCTGGATCAAAGTTTAATGAAAACCGACAATTTATAGGAGTAGTTTTTCATACAAATTACGACTTTCTCTGCGATATCGGCACATTTTACGATCCTTCTAAACTTAATGCAAATTTCGAATCAATTACACCGTAGTTTTTTGTAAATTGACGTAAATCTATTATAACCTACGAAAAATTACGAGCTTCAATATTATCTAATGAATGCAAAAAATCAGAGTGGTATGGTATCATTTGCTGTATTTCATTACGGCAACTACAGCTTACTATAATATGTAACAGCATTTAGAAATCTGTTATACTTTGAAGTCAATTGAAATCAATCACGCTAGCTCGTTGAAGTTTTGAAGTTTCAGATTACAACTTTTTATACAAGTGCAGTTACACCCGAAACCTATTCAGAATTGACAATAAGCACAAAAATTATAATGATAACTTCCCAATTTATTAACAAGACTCGTTCAGTAACTTTAACTGATAATGAGCAGATAAGAACTAGTATATGCGCAGTATTTAATCGAGTCATCATAATAGAACATTTATTACTCTTCCTTCATTTAGTAATATAGAAAGCCCCCCCCCCCCCCCCCCCTATTAGAAAGCCCCACCGAGCCGGAGCCAATCTCAACCAAACAACAGTAAAGATAGATAGAAATTAGAACTAAACAACGTTCATCAGAGTACAATGAAATTGTATTGGAATAAATTAGTTTCTACGTAGGATTTTCGAAATCATTTGACCATTTTTTTTCTGATAGGAATAGGGAATTAAAGATATTACAACATGTAAGTACTGTTTGATTATATTTTGTGGAATCATTCAGTTTGTATAAATACTACGAATACAAAACTTTACATATTAGAATAATTTCAATCCCCTAGACACCCACGTGGAATATTGCTAACGTAACACTTATCAGCAACTTTTAGCATTATACATTGATCAATTATTGACGTAGGTAAGCATGAATGTAATATTCCTATTCGAGGATAGCAACGACGAATGTGGGACACTTTAACGTGATTTGTAGATATATATGGAGTTTCATCCACCCGCAGATCTCTTATGAATACAATTACCCTGTCTTCATTACAATCGGTTTCAATCCGGCAGATATTACTGATTACTCCCACTAATCTTGTTGAGATCTGTACAACACAATCCTTCGTTTTTCTACACCGTGCGTAGGATTCGGTAGTATACCGTTTTCCTTTGTATATCATTTTTTGATATCGTTTGCAGTTGACGGGCCGATACCGACAACATTCCATTTCTTCATCACTGAGCTTGTGCTGTTTGCCTGAACCGATTAACACACAGTTTTCTACTGTACTGGAAAATTTCACAGTGTTGTCGTATAGTTCTTCGCAGAATTGTGAAACATTATCACTGACAAAAAACTTAGCACTGAAGTTTAGGAGCGATTTCGTAAACAAGTATCTTCGTGAGATCTGCAATGCTATGCATGTAGGGCTTTTCTTCAACAACAATAACAAACGATTTTCATTTTCAAACGAAAAACAATTAGTTGCCCACAATGGTCCCCAATTTTCGACGCTTTTCGTCAGATGAAGAAGGAGATGGACATTATAGGTCATCGATCGTTTTCCAAAATATTTCTGAAAAAGAATAACGTATTTGACCAGTAGTGTATGACTAGTTCGCAGACTGTCAGGGGTAATGGAGCTTTGCAATAAAATATTCATTGCTGAGACTAGCAAGGCTATATGGTTAATATACTTGTTGGGTATCAATCCATGTAGGCATATCAAAATATACCATATTAACCTGGAACGCCATTCCGATGCCTTCCACATTTTCCTTTCGTCGATGCTTCTCGGGGTTCGTGTTATACATGTTGGGGGCATTATAGACTCTAATCGACGATTGATTATTTTTTTTTGGTTCGGAGTCCCTGCATAATAATTTTCCCTCGCAGATGACAGCAATAACTCCGTGTGCTGCCTTATAGCACCTAATAGTGCAGAATGCATTTAATCTGGAACCATACCATTGGTCAGATCGAAAAATTTCAAATTCATCATTACAGATGGTCCTTTAACGCCACATACATCGGTCTCCTCATCGAAGGCACTTATCATGTTTTGTTTGATTGATTCGTCGGAGCGTTCAGGAAAAACTGTCGTAGACATCGTATACCTCCGATAACTATCGATGCACTCAGTTTCGTGCTCGCAGAAGGTACAGCCATTAACAGCATTCATTCGTTTCATATTCAATATGTCTGCTCGAGCTATAGAGTCTACCGAGCAGGCGCTTGGGATAACGAGGCTCGTTATAACCGTGTCTTCATCAAGCTGCCATTGTACTCCATCAGTTGACAACCTATTTGCTTCGCTGACAAATGGTGATAAGAAAATATTCATATTGGGTTCATTTTTATCCCATAATCCTATTAAAAGCATATGTTTTGCCCTCATTTTTGGTGGTAATTCATTGATGGTAGCATAAATGGGCCATAAAGAAACTTTACTCGCATTTGCCGATTGGCATCCATCTGTATTCAGTGTATATGAAAGATTCCACTTATTATTCAATGGTTCATTAGATTCAGACAGTTTTTTATACATATTACCATCGTATATATCGTCAAGAGTGTCAATATTGGTTTTCGTCCATCGAAATCGATATTGAAGACTGTTTACTATTTCAGAATTTTGTAGCAACCGCTTGACTTGAGACGCGAAGTCCAGAGATAAAAAATATGAGCTGTCGGATTCATCGACTTGTACACCACAAGAGCAGCTTATTGTATCACCTGCTGTGGTTTGTCTCCGTTCACCCAAGTATGTTTTGCAAGATCGACAATAAAAATGGTATTTTATAGAGTCGAGTTCGATTGATACATACTGGAACAGTTTATACTTCGTTTCAGGGATAGCATTTCGTGTGTTAAACAATTTATTAACTAACTTAAGTAAATCGATGATCGCGACCCACGTAAAAGAATGTCGGATAGCTAGTGACAAACACATTAATAGGTCTTCTCCTCGAGTTGTCGTCGTGTCAGCTGATAGAGTCTCGCTCAGATACGGATCGTATTGACCACCGTTCACCGCGGATTCCTGAAAATTTATGACAATCTTGGTGTTGCTTCGAAATGTTGTACATTGCTACATTATCGTTAATATTTGCGTCCTCATGAAGGAAACTTTGTTATCATGGAAAGAAGAAAAGATTTCGAGACTCTTATGTCAGCATATTCAAAATCATGTGAAATGTCGAAAAAAGTCATATAGAAAATAACAGTCTGTATATTTATATGCAGACTTTGTTGTTATCACAATGGCACTGGCAAATTTGGAAATATCAGCCTTAAATTTAGATTCCATGTACATTATCCACAAAGATAACAAATCAATATAAAACATGACAATATCAAATTTTGGAACCATAACTTTTTTATTGGCTATAAGGCTATATACTGTATGAAAAAGTTGAAACTATTCAAAACAGTTACACGCAATATTTTCTATAATTCAATACCCATAAGTCTTACCATATTATCGGAATATGACTTACCCTTCCTTCAAAAATGTGCGCATCGATGACGGATTGATCATCATCTGAGTCGTCACAAAAGTGATAATCACTTCCATTTTCAAAATCTGCATGGTAAACGTCATTTGCCTGGAATATGTATTATGTTATTAATATTTCCGCACAGTGAAAAATGGCCCGGTGCGAATATTTTCACAAAAAATAATTTCCCATCGATTTTATGTGTTTTCTTATGGTTTTTGCTCTAAATATCTTAACTATTATATAGATGAATACACCTACTATTCGCTTTGGAAAAACACCAGTATGCATAGTTTCACAGAAAGAATTAGTGTTTTCTGTATAATTTGAAAAGATCATTTTTCAGACATTACTTTATTGTAGTATACTTTTTTCTTGTATACTACAAGAAAATAGTTCAGTGTAGTAGACTAGTAACTAGCTTAATAGAATGTGGAATATATTATATGGGTTTTTTCTCTTATTCGGCTGTAATGCCATTACACCTTTCTCTTTCACACTCATGAGTGTTCCACATTATTGCAAGTCACATTTTAAATATGACAATATATTTCTAGACTATTTACTTACACGAAACCAATCATTTTCCATTTGTTCTTCTATATTGTTTCCTTGATTCTCGGTCATTTGTTCAGCTCCTTCTGTGTCCTCTTGATTTTCATTCCTCTCTCCAGGTTCTTCTCTGTTTTCTTCAATTCTGATCCACTCCTCATCATTATCCATATCGTTACATGCACTGTTTGTGGATTTATAACGATGCTCTAAAAGTGAGAATTCTTGTTCTGCTTCGTTGATCATTATTCTCTCGTCTACATTTGTGCAGGTCAATGGTGAATTTGGGGTTTCTACCTACAAAGTAAAATTATAAATATCCGAAATATGTGAAATACAAAAAGATTACCAATGGAGATCAAGATAAAAATTCGTTATCTAGCTTTATTGTCTACAGTGATTAGCTTACTTGCCTCTAAACCAGAAGATCAGTAGATCGAAAGTTTTTAACCCTACTGCTATTTTTTAATTGATGTAATGAGATTTTTTAACACAACATTGTTCTATGTATCTATATATGCATACTTTTCATCCAAATATATGTATTTTGGTGCAACACTTATAGCGGCATGACGTAAACTTGAGACTGTGTATTGATATTGGTAAACCGTTGTTTCCCTTAATCTCTGGGAAAATGCAATATAATAAGGGGAGAATGGGTACACAACGTGTGGACTGACTCTGTTATTTATCTTATAACAAGGACAAAACCTTGAAAGAAGAAGCAAAAATGAAGATGCATGATTGAGCTGATCTCTGCTATATAATTAAGCTCATATATGACGGAGGCAACATAACATAAAATAGCAACAATTGTAATACTAATTAAGGGTTTGTATCCTTCTTTCCCTCGTATATTTATCTCGCTAAACTTTATCGGATCGTTCAGAAAAAACGTACGGTCTCCTAAAAATTATAAATATATTTTCTACGGATTTTCCAGAAATGACGGTTATGTAATGATATGGTCCTTACTTCGTCATTTGAAGCGTTTTCTCGTTTTCGTTTATTATATACCGATGTTCTTGGTATTTCTTCTGTCGAGTCCGGCTCTAAATACCTTTTGTATTTTTTCGATGCCATCGTTATTGTATAACATATCTCACGTATTCGATGTATTATTATCACACAATATTTCACTTCTTTTCATGCACACGAAAGGCAAGGCGGCATACCCGCGGTCGGTATCAAACACTGTGAATTGTAACGCTTTCGGTCTATTTTCGGCGCGAGAATTCGAACGTCCGAATTCAGACCAGCACGAGAGTGGTTACCACCGATGTCCAATCCACGTCGAAGAGCTGAAGCTCACCTCGTCCGGGCTGACCTGTACTCGAAATTAGTTGGGGAAAAGACACAATTGTAACTCGGAATTAAACACGAACTCGAACACTCTATTTATTCAAAGGAATTTATAAACTTTAATTTATCTTAGTGCAAAATAATAACTACAGTTTTCTCGAAGACAGTTCCGTCGCGCTCGACTAGTCTCAAGAATCTGACTTCTCTCCGTGTTAACTCTAGGCTCGCGGGCTGCTGGTGGGCCAGGAGTTACGCCCCACGGGCCCACCCTTAGCCAATCAACCCTCAGTTCGACGCGAACGCTTGCTCCCACGCGCGAGCGTGCGAGACGCTTGCGTCAAGCGTCCGCGTCACCCCTGAGCTAGAAAGTGGCTATTGTTCCTTGGCTGCAATTTGGACACCACATGGCCCACCGTCGAAGTACGGTTGGCCCTTTGGAGTGTCTGGCGACGGAGCTCGCCTTGTACGTTAGAACTAAGGATGTCTCGACTTTCTACAATTTACATTTTACTATCTGTGCGTCTAGCAAAGACGCTCTTTTAAGGGATTCACATTCTGGGCCCATATGAAGGACACTTGAATCGTCACGACTCGACTTAGGAAAGCAGACTCTAGTGCGTTTCTTTATTGTTGTACAAGGAGCGTAGGCAGATTCTTTTATGTCTAGCACGTTTCTTCGCAGCGCGGCATTTCCGCTTGGCGTACGTGGGAAAATACTGGTATATTCATATATCTAATAATATTTATATATTACAAATAATGTTCATAATGCCGCATTTACAATTAATCATGTTTTATACTTTATCAGTAGTCAGCTCGCCCAAGCCACTATATTTGTCTCTCGCTCTCTCTGCTTTTTCGATTTGAATTTACGCGCCCGGTCTCGCGGAGGTGCTGCGCGTGCGGCGCGCTCGCGGATCGCGTATCAGAATCCGTTACACTTCCCCCCTTAAACAAAAAGGCGCTTCCTATGAAGCGGCTTTTCGAGATGTACCCTGGGATGTTTGGTGAAGGTTTTCAAATCGTAAGAAGGCGTGTTTCAATTTATTAATGTGAACGATTTTAACGCTGTTTGGCCCGGTTTGTAGCTCGACATTTAAATCGTTTAGGATTTTATTTATTACGTATGGTCCGGTGTAATGATCTTCGAATTTATCGTTACGCGGTTCCTTCATGAGATAAACACTTTGACCTACCTCAAAATTTTGTTCGTTTAGTTTCCGATCGTAAAATTTCTTGCACCGGCGCTTTGCCGCTTCTAAACGGGCTACTACCATCGACTCGGTTTCGATCAATCGATTTAGCGTTTCGTCGACTATTTGTATGAATGTTCGCGGAACTTTTTCATCTGCGAATTCGGAAGGTATTCGAGCTTTTCGTCCGAAAACAACTTCGTGGGGTGTTACTCCTGTTGATTCGTGGACCGATGTATTAAACGAAAATATGCTATAGGACAACCACAGATCCCAGTTGCACTTTTCGCAGTAGTGCCGTAGATATTCGATAAATGTATGGTGGCTTCTTTCGAGCGCACCCAGTGACTGAGGATGGAAAGCGGTTGATTTAAATTGTCGAATTTTAAATATTTTCGCGAAGGTGTTCATAATATTGCTGAGGAATTGGCTTCCTTGGTCTGTTTGTATTGATTCTGGGCAACCGAAGTAACAGATAAAATTGTCCGCGATAGCAAGTGCTACTGAGGTGGCCTTGATGTTACTTAGAGGGATCGCGCCGGAGTATTTGCTAAGGCAATCTTGCCATGTAAGGATATATCGATTTTCGACGTCAGTCACTGGTAGTGGGCCTACGATATCGACCTGAATTTTTTCGAAAACTCTGTTTGGCGTATCTGTAATTTGCATTGGTTGTCTCGTTTTTTCGCGAACGAGTTTCTTTTTCTGACACGAATCGCAAGTTCGAATGTACCTATGAATATCGTCTTTCATTTGCGGCCAAAAATATCTTTCGCGAACCCTTTCGTACGTTTTCGTTTCGCCCTTGTGCCCTCCGACAGTAGAATCGTGGCATTCCATCGATTTTATTTCGATTATTCGCGTGCGGTCTGCTTCTGCGGGAATTTCTACTTCGCCCGTGCATACGGTGATTGTATAATCTTTGCTTGAGAAATGGGATTTAAATACTCTCTCGATTACACTCCACGGGGCTTTATCGAAACCGTTCCCCTCTCTGGACAGGCTGAAGGATTTGAATTTCATTGTTTTCATTGCGTCGCGTAACGTATCTACAGCGGATTCTAGATTTTTCACGTGAAATTCGTCATCATATTTTTCTTTTATGAAGAGGTGGAAAATGTGCTGTCTTTCCTTTCTTATGTATATGACTTGACCTAGTACTGGTTTCTCAACTTCCAGCTCCTCGAGTTTGAACATAGAATTATTGAGAAGGTCGCGTCCAACGGGCGTAGTTAAATTACAATCACACGAGATGAAATTCAGTAGGTGGCCGTTATGAATCCACAATTTGTCTCTACTTGTCTGAAACAATGTCTTGTTTACGGGATTTTCGTCAGTACTAGTTCCTTCTTGCGCAGGCAATACCATAGAATACTCTCTATTTCCTAAGCAGAGTCTCTTTTGTGGGTGGAGTACGTCAGGTTTGTCCGTTCGTCTGTTAGGGATTCTTATTCGCATACCTGTCATTTGTGATTGTTCGTCATCACTTAGTTCCTCACTATTGTCTGAATCGTGATTGTGGCAACTCACCTTAGTTGCCTTTTTATTCTCAGCATTTTTACATTTTTTTCTCTCGACCTTGTGACGAGCGGGATTGCACCGCTGCACAGTATGGCCCGGCGACTCAGGGCAAGGAGGGTTGCACTCCCGCCCTTTGTCGACCACAGTTCTCACCTCTTCCTTGGATCGTATGGGATTGCACCATCGACAAGGTTCGGCTACCAATACTCCCTCGACCTCTTCGTTTCTCACCTCTGCCTTGGATCGTATGGGATTGCACCATCGACAAGGTTCGGCTACCAATACTCCCTCGACCTCTTCATTTTTCACCTCTGCCTTGGATCGAATGGGATTGCACCATCGACAAGGTTCGGCTACCAATACTCCCTCGACCTCTCTTACAGTGGATTCGCCACTCTCTTTAAATGCTTCTTCGATTCTTCTGATCACGTTCGTCCGTTCGTTATCTGTCTCGTTATTTTCGTTAGCATCGCTGTCAATCTCGGTATTCTCTGTCTCGTAACCTGACTCCACATCATTGAATCTGCTTAGGAAAACTCTCTCGATGGGATATTCGTGGTAAGGGTCGTCCCTTTCCGTAGAATAACCGTCGTCCGGTAAATGAGTATTCACACTCAGAACCTGGCGGCCGTCATTTACGTCAGGGGCGGGTGTTAGCTCGTCTATGGGATTTCGAGAGAGAGCGTCTGCGTTAGCGTTTACTTTTCCCGGTTTGTACTGAATCTCATGTTCGTATTCTTGTAGCTTTATTTTCCAACGTGCAAGCCGAGAGTTTATAGTCGGGTCATTCAAACCATGTAGCCAGGTAAGGGAACGGTGGTCGGTCACGAGAGTGAATTTCCTGCCGTACAGGTAGGGCCTGAAGTGCGTAACGGCGAACACTATTGCTAATAATTCCTTTTCGGTTGTGCCATAATTTAATTCGGCATCGCACAAGGTTCGCGATGCGTAGGCGATCGGGAGATCTTTGCCTACGGGTCCTTGGCTGAGGACTGCTCCCAGCGCGAAGCCAGACGCGTCGGTAGTGACTACGAATTGTCGCGTAAAATCTGGGTATTGCAAAAGTGGCTCAGAGCAAAGAATGTCTTTTAATTTGTTAAACGCGTCGTTTGCTGCTGTGCTCCAGACGAACGGAGCGCCCTTTTTTAATAGTAGTGTGAGCGGTTTACTGATTGCGGCGAATTCTGGCACGAACCGACGGTAATATCCGGCTAAACCCAAGAATTGTTTCACGTTCTTTCGACCCTTTGGTTGAGGAAAAAGGCGGACTGCTTCTACCTTTTTTGGGTCAGGTTTCACGCCGTTCTCCGTGATTACGTGCCCTAGGTAGCCTATCTCTTTGCGCAAGAACCTACATTTTTCCGGTTGAAGTACTAGGCCGGCCGTTTTGAGCCTACCTAACAACTTTTCGAGCTTGCTTTTATGTTCTTGGAGGGAACGAGCGTAGATGACGATATCGTCCATATAAACGAACAGCTCTACTCCTTGTAATCCCGATAAGACTCTGTCCATGAGTCTCTGAAAAGTCGCGGGGGCGTTTTTCAAACCGAAGGGCATTCTGTTGAATTCGTAATGTCCGTAGGGAGTCGAGAACGCGGTTTTATGCCGATCTGCGGGATCAACTTCGATCTGGTGGAACCCGGACGCGAGATCTAATACGGAAAAGTATTTTGCACCTCCTAGCTCGTCGAGGATGTCCGTGATGTTTGGGAGTGGGTACGCGTCACCGATTGTTTTCTCGTTAAGCGCGCGGTAATCAATTACCATGCGCCAACGTTTGTTTCCCTTGGAGTCGGCCTTTTTCGGAACGACCCAGACTGGCGAGTTGTATGCGGAATCTGTGGGTGCGATGGCCCCGTTTTTAATTAGATCCGCCGTTTGCTCTAGAATGACGTCTTTGTGTATGGGAGGGTAGCGATACGATTTTACGTTAACCGGCCTATCATCCGTCGTCGCTATTTTATGCTTTAAAACCGGCGTGCTACTTAATGGGTCGTTTGGCAAATGGAATTGAAAGGGAAATTTTTGCACCAAGGCAATAATTTTATCTTTCTCTTCTTTATTTAAATCGTCGATGCAAAGAGTAGGTAGTAGCTCCGTCAGGCGTTTCTCGGTCGCGTTCGAGGGCTTTTCGGTGGGAGCTATCGTTTTCGCGGTTCGGGGGGCAGATTTTACGACACTGCATTCTTCTAGCTCGACCGGAGGTATTACAAGTTCGATGTCTTGTGTAGTGGTGTTTATGCAGAAGGCTCTTACCACACCATTTTTCTGTTTTACTAGGGTTTCGCCAAGGAAAATACCGGGTCCTGTAGTAATTAGTGGCAACAAACCCTCTGTGATACCCGAGTTTATTACCGGTAATGTCACGAGTTGTTTTGTTCGAGCTGACAATTTCAGCGTAACGCACCGAAGAGCCGAGTCGAAAGGAAATTCGTCGAGGTCGTGGAATATTTTCTTCCGTTTTAAATCCACGGCGCCGTCTTTCAGGAAAGGCATTCCGAGCAAACCGTCGTTTTCGATCGGGAAATTATTTGGCACTATTTGAAATGGATAGTCCTGCCCCTTTATTGTTATTGTTACTTCCCCCAAGGATTTTATACCCAATTCTTTTATACCAAAAATGTGATATTTAACTTGAGAGTTAACACTAGTGCCCAAATGTACCCTTTTCTTTTTGATTAAGCTTAACTCTGCTCCCGTGTCTACAATGAATTTCCCAGATCTGTTTTTAAAATCTTTGCTGCTAATTGATACGACAGGCGATTTTTCTTTACTCTGAGTTATTAACTTTAGCACAATCCTTTTTGTTGGTGCACGGTCTTTGGTGAGCTCGGCGTCGCACCACTCAGCCGAACTACTTATTCGTTTAAATGACTTCTTTTTTCCTTCCGACCGGCATCGACTTGTGCGAGGCGCTTCCTGCATTTGTTGTACAGGTGGCCGGGTATTTTGCAAAAGGTGCAAGTTTTCGTCGCGTTTTCCTTGTTCGCAAGGTTACGGCAGTCTCTGGTGTTACGTCAAGTTTGCAAAAATTAAATAATTTCGACAATCTTACACGTTTTGCACGTTAACGAAAGAATTTACCGTGCGCTAGTAAAGGAATATAAAATATTCCCTTGACTACAACTGACGATAGTATCGTTAACGCAAGCCTGTTTTCGGGTCTAATCTTTCGAAAAATAACCCAGGATTAGGCTAAAGATTCTACTTTTGTAGAGGTGAAAACGAGGATAATTTGTGTATTTACGATGATGTTGATATATATTTTCCTTACTTACGTTGTTATACTTTGAACTTACGTGATATTTACCGTGTAATTGATCTTGTTGTACGACGTGGAAATGGCTTCTTCTTCTGGTCAGTTATTCGAATGATAATTCCGTAGAAGTCTTGGGTATTGGAAAATCGCGGGATGACGGAATCAAATATGAGAGATATTTAATTTTGCAGCTTAATGGTTGTTTATTCCAACAAAAATATAGCGCAACGTAAATCAATATTTTACCGATATCCACCGAAAAAAAAGTCGGGGGCGTACTTAAAATGTTAAACAGTGGTTCGATAAATTGGCGTCGATTTCTAATACAATGATGTAGTAAAAACAATAGTTTGATTTCTAAATCCACTAGTCGTGTTACAATCGGAATATTCACGCAAGTTTTCTCAAAAGAATTGTTCAAAGCATGAGGTTGCTTGTATGACAATGGGTCAAAGAGTGACAATACCTCTGACAGTAATAAAGATCGGATGGTGCGTGGAAGATGAGCTGAGACCCCATTGTCCGGTGCTTTTATACGACTGAGTACCCCTTCTCCTACCTTATTTCTAGAGTCTACTTTTAATTAGGCTACCAGACGTGTCCCCGCAAGTCGTTCGGAAGTTTGGGAGGGTGACATATGAGTCTTCGATATCGATATACCTTGAACGTGTTACAGCTAGCCTAGTAACCGCTTCACCCATACATGTCCCTTAGCAAGATGATACACGCTTCCCATTGTTCCTCGCGTCTTCGGGTCGGCTGAGATTAGGTCTCGTATCTGATAGGCGAATTTCGTATCGGACGTTCCAGTTCTATTTTGATTGCGGAATAAATTATGCCCGCTTGTCTTTCGCGAGGCCTATTATATTGTGAACTGGAAGATCGAATAACGCAAATAATTTTAGTAACTGTTTGCTACATATTTCATTAATTGTCATGCTTGTGGTTAAAATATATTTTGTTCGTTAATATAATTTCTTTAATGATTTTTATAAATTCCAATTTTAACGATTAATAATTATTGTTTAGTTAATCATGGTCAATTCTTCTTTCTTTTTAATTGCTTACGTCGGAAAAATTATCACTAGAGAAAGTTGAATCAATTATTGATTTTAATAATGTGATAAGTGAGATCGTCGATAAATTTTAGTGTGCCAAGCAATTTTTTTGGAGAGTTTCAATCTCAAGCCGAAATTCTGAGAAATAAATTTAAATCTTTATTTGATTATCGGTTTTCCGGGGTTGATATCAGTCGTTTTATTAGTCCCGTATGAGGATTACTAATAATGGTTCTTAGATGTTTGGAGGATTTTCCAACAGAACCCACTTCTTTCCGACAAAAGGTCGGTGAACCAGGCAGAAGCATAGGGTTAGATTTTAGGCTCTCGACGTCCGTCATTGACAACGCGAGAACTCCTCGACTGTTATATCTTCTTAATCCCCGGCCGCTTGGCTAGTGATTGAACGGTCCAGTGCTGGCGCAGTGATTCTCATTTGAATTCTTTCTTGAATCTTTATGATAAAGTTTCCGAAGCAAATTTTCTAAGTATTTTCGAAATATTTTTGCGAAGTTACGTCGTGACGTAACACCTCCCCCCTTAAAACGATTATTAGGGGAAGCCTAATAATCGAATATTGGTGAAATATATTTTTCGTTGGTTGTTATACAATTTTTCGTAACTTTGGAATTCTTAAATGAAGCTATTGTTATGTATTTTTGTCGAACTGCATAGCAAAACAGTTGTACAATGATATATCATATTTGTTCCTTTTTTTTTTTTTTTTTTTTTTTTTTTTTAATTATATATATATATGTTTCTCTATTAGGTTCGTTATTTATGTGTTTTTCTTCTCCTTTTTTTTTTTGAAACAAACTTCTAATTTTATAATAATAATTTTTTCTCTGTTATTCCTTTAATAATTAGGTTTTCGTCTGTTCCTTTCATTTTTACTTAATCTACGCAGTGGATATCGGTTTTACTTAAACATTAAAGCATACTTGTACAATATTTTTGATTAGACATTCTTCCTTTTCTTCTTCTCAGTAGGTCGACTTCTTTCTGTTTTTCTCGTAGTAAGATGTTTTTAATCCGGAAGTAAATAATTCCCTCTTGGATGACAGCCCTTCTAAGGTTAGGTAGCTGGTGACTCTGATCTCACGATGGACAGGTGAGGTTGTCGTCTGGTCCCCCTGATTGATCTCGTGAGTTAATGAAAAAGGATGATTGCTGCGTGTAACGATGCCTTCGTACACAATATTGATTATCTGATAACTGTTGTCATATAAAACATAATGCATTAGTAAATTCATTTTAACATTATTGTACTCATGTGTATATATATTTTCCCAAACATTATTTTGTTTTCTTTTTTTTTTTTTTTTTTTATTATGATTGTTATGTATACATATTTTATTTATTTATTTTATTTCGTTATTTCTCAATATATATTTTTCTTCCAAAATAAAATTGTTAAATTAGATATTTTATTGTTGTAATATTCACTAGATAATGTTCGTCCATATTGGATCTATTTATTTATTTATTTATTATTATTATTATTTTTTTTTTGAAAGTATATTTTCTTAATTAATTAAAACATGATCGTAAATTTTCCCATTTCTCCACAATTGTCAGTAGTTATTTGTTTTAAACAAATGAGAATTGCTTTGATTGTTGTCGTTTTCATATTTCGTGTAAAGTTCGTTAACGATATGTATATAAATTTTCTCTCTTCAAGGCTTTTTCCTTAATTCTCATTATGATTAACACGTGTACAATCTTCTTCTGTTTTTATATCCGGTGTAGAAAAATCCCGCGGCTGCTGAATTTTCGGGATTTATGTCCCCGTTTTCGTTCCTGGGCCAATTCTCGAAGCTATCGTATCGAGTGAAATAATTTTCAAACGCGGGTTCCGCTGGATTTCGCAAAATTGCTGGATTAACCGTTGGGTACAGTCGTGAAGGGATAGTAATTATTTTTCGGTTAATGCAAAATGCTGGTATTTGTTGCGGATCAGTCCCAATAGGGACATTACCGCAAGGAATTCCGATGAGAAATCTACATTGAACACTAGCAATCATGTGTTGCGCCCAAGGGTCATCTCCCTCATTCCATTCTACTATAATGGTCATGCATTCAAAACAAGCAACGGTCGTCTGCCATCCAGTATAAAAGAAGCCGGCCGATGCAAGGTCTCTAGGTAAAACAGTCTTTGTTGCCCAATTAGTGAAACTCTCCAAACGTTTTTCCTCGAACCGATATTTAGTGTGTATTTCTTGTATTGACATCTTTTTTTTTTTATTAATTAATGACTTTGTGTGTTACTTACGAGACTTTTCTTAATAAACGTTACTCT
The DNA here is from genome assembly GCA_963970395.1 of Ephialtes manifestator. NCBI lineage: Eukaryota > Metazoa > Arthropoda > Insecta > Hymenoptera > Ichneumonidae > Ephialtes > Ephialtes manifestator. The sequence continues at coordinate 150,443 of CAXAOA010000144.1, forward strand.
TTTTCTAATGCAATTGGAATTCTGGACTTCTTCAAACGGTTTGGATGTACCGTTATTTCCCTTCTGGGAAGTTTAATCCGTATATTACCCTTCGGTAATATGGCAGTAATCTGATGAGGTCCGGTGTAGTGGTCGCCGAGTTTTCCAGGTTTCGGACCTTTAAGTAAAAATACCGGTTCACCAATTTTGAACGTTACAGGATTACTTCTTTTATCCTGGTACTCCTTGGAGCGCTGCTTAGCCTGAATCAGATTTCGCCGTCCCATCCCCTGAATTTCATTGATTTGCGTTACTAGTTGAGTCAAATAATCGTCATATGTACTTAATTTTTCTTGCTCGTTTGGCGAAATCGCGGATGGAGTACGAGCAATTTTTCCGAATACTAATTCGTATGGTGTATGTTTTGTGCCTTCGTGGACATTAGTGTTGTAGTTATAAATTGCCATTTCAACCCATTCATCCCAATCATTTTGTTTCGTAGTGAATTGTTTTAAATATTCCCCAAGAGCGTGATGTGATCTTTCTAACGAACCATTAGACTGAGGATGAAAAGCTGTAGTCCTTACTTTTCGGATTTTAAATAATTTAGCTATCTGTTTTATAAAGTTGCTCAGGAAATTGCTTCCTTGGTCTGTAAGCACAGCTTTTGGAGACCCAAAGTAACAAATAAAACGTTTGACAAATGCTTCGGCTATTGTTACGGCTCTAGCATTCGGCAATGGGGTAGCTACTGAGTATTTTGTTAGTTGATCTTGAATAGTTAAAATATACTCATTTTCTTTTCTGGTTTTTGGCAGAGGGCCAACTATGTCCATAGCGATTTTATCGAAGGCGATTGCGGGAGTGTCAGTTATTATCATCGGTTGTTTGGTTTTTACACGTACCAATTTTTTTAACTGACATTGAAGACATCTTTGTATGTAATTTTGTACGTCTAATTTCAAGTTTTTCCAATAATAATCATGACGTATTCGATTGTACGTCTTACTTACACCTTTGTGACCCCCTATTGCAGAGCCGTGCTTTTCTTCGATGATTTTCTCTCGCTCCTCCTCTAATGGTTGTTTAACGATTCCGAGACAAATAATTATTTTAACTTCAGCCTGAGCAAATATCAAATGAATTTGTTTCGCAATGTTTTCCCACGATACGTTCAATACAAACTCAGACTTAGCAATACTTACTACCGAGAGTCCCAATTTTTCTATCAAATATCGCGCGTCTTTTAATACTTTAACGATATTTTCTAGTATCAAAGTAGGACCTTCGCCAGAGTTGTCTGTAATTGGCAATGCTAAATAGAATTTATTATTTCTTTTTGAGACTGATTGTGCTTTACATAATTTCAAATTTTTCAGGTGTGACAAGTCATCGTTATCTTGTAATGCTAACGCCCCAGAGTCTATTGGTTCATTTTTTGTAGACACAAAATAGATTAAATTATCTTTGCGAGTAAAAAATAAATCGCGTGACTGTACAATGTTCGTTGTTAACAATCGTCCCCCCGTAGTTTTGGACGAAGTATCAGGGGGCAAGGAAACGCTAGGTGTATCGTTTTCTGGTTCGTCGTCGCTCGAAGACGCGGAGGAGTCGGTTTCTAGACGGCGTGGAGCCCGTTTTCTCCTTATCTGTGTGTTAGTGTTTGTAATATGTTCGTTAATTCGTGACTCAATTTCGTCCGCGGAGTCTACAGTTCTGATACTTTCGGTATGATCGAACATGTGTGGCAGCGTCACTTCGTCTACGAAAGAAGACTCGCGTTGCCGTATTTCGTCGTTAATCCCTACCGTTCCAGCTGTGTCGACCAGACCTCGCGTCGCATCTCCTTCTACCGCCTCCAAGTCGCGTGGGTCCCTTTCGTCGTGTATATCGCGTGTCTCCGGCGCAAGTGTCAATGATGTTAATTCGCGTGATTCTAAATTTTGGTCGCTTACTTCGAGTTCTTCTATAGGTTCAAGATCCCAATCGCATTCATCCATATCATAATCGTGATACTGTCTTTCAGGAATATATTCTTCAATATTTTCGTCGTCTTCCGAATCTGCCTCTAACAATTGTTCAATTTCTTGTTCAGTTAAATTATTCTTGAATTTACTTCTAGTACCAGTTACGGGATTTATTTGAATTATATAAATGCCGTCCGATCCAATCGGGTTTTGCACGGGATTTCGCGATAAAGCATCAGCATTAACATTGGTCTTTCCCGCTTTATAGACTACATCGTATTCGTATTCAGCAAGTTTTAGTCTCCAACGTAGAATTTTCGGATTCCCGTCCGTTGCCCGCCGAAACCACGTCAATGGTTTATGATCGGTTACTACAGTAAATTTACGGCCATATAAGTACGGTCTGAAATGTAATATTGAATATACTATTGCCAAAGCTTCTTTCTCGTAAGTATCGTATCTCTCTTCGATTTGGCTGAGGGCTCTAGAGGCGTAAGCGCAAGGATGGTCATTATTTATTTGCCCTTGGGACAAAATGCTACCTATTGCATATCCCGATGCATCAGTTGTCAAAATAAAAGGTTTGGTAAAATCCGGATATTGCAAAACAGGAGCAGTGCAAAGTTTTTCTTTCAAAATTTCAAATGATTTCTGTTGTTCCGGTCCCCAAATGAAAGAATTTTCTTTACGTAAAAGTGCAGTAAGAGGTTTCGTTATTTTTGCGTATCCCTCAATAAAACGTCTATAATAACCCGTTAAACCCAAGAATTGACGAATATTTTTAATATTTTTGAGTGGCGGATAATTTCGCACTGCTTCTATTTTCTTTGGATCCGGTCGAACTCCATTATTTCCAATTACGTGACCCAAATACGCGACCTCTTTTTTCAAGAATTCACATTTGTCCGGTTGCAGTTTCAAATTCGCGGCCTCTAAACGTTTCATCAATTCTCGATAAATCTCGTCGTGTTCTTCAAGGTTTTTCGCGTAAATAACGATGTCATCTAAATACACAAATACCCCTTTACCGAGGAGTCCACTCAACGTGAGATCCATGGCTCGTTGAAAGGTGGGCGGAGCGTTCCGTAACCCGAAAGGCATTCTCACGAACTCGAAGTGACCGCGCGGTGTAGTGAACGCGGTTTTGTGACGATCTTCCGATGCTACCTCTATTTGATGAAAACCCGAAGCTAAATCAAAAACAGAAAAATATTTCGCCCCTCCCAATTGGTCAAGGATATCATTGATATTCGGTATCGGATATGCATCAGCAATTGTCTTTTCATTCAAGGCACGATAATCAAATACTACTCTCCATTTTTTGTTACCTTGTGAATCGTCTTTTTTAGGCACAACCCACACAGGACAGTTGTATGGTGAAGTAGAAGGAATTATTATGCCCTTTTCCAGCATATCCTCCACCTGCTTACCAATTTCTCCTTTGGTACACTCTGGCCAACGATACCCACGGGTGTTGATCGGAAAATCGTCTGTTGTCGGTATTCGATGTTGTAATACGGTAGTACAAGTTAACGCGTCGCCTGGGATCTGATACAGATGTGCGCTCTCCTTTAAAAGTGTCCTAATACTTGCACCCTCTTTTTCATCGAGATCTGAAAGTCTTAATAAATTTTGTATTTGGTTATAACGGCCAATCATATTTGTTTCCGATATTACATAACACGAACTCTCACGAGCGAATGGCGGTATTTTATTAGTGATTGACACAATATTGAGTCTACTTACGAGTGCCGCATCTAAAATTCTATATGATTTTGCAGTTTGAATTGAATTTACTGGATTTGTTGTGATAAAGTTGCTGTCTTTGGCATTAACAGGTTGATTAATTTGTGATTCTAAGAAAGATTCTTTGCAATGAGGATAAACATTATTTTCCGTAAATTCTTCCCAACCTTGTTGGCTATTTAATTCAATTAACTCTTCGCAGATTTCAATGTCATCTTTAATTAACTCATTAGTATTGACTTCATCATTATTTATTCTCGTCGCTTTTCTCAAATCAAAATCAATATCTTCTTCATCATTTCTATCGTCAAAAATTTTTATCGCGTTTTCCTCAAGTTTTCCTGAGTCCAAATTACTAGGATATCCAATTACTTTTGGTGACTTGACTTTCCTCGAAAAATTAGAATTATTTTTCTCATGACAAAAAAATACCTGTTCACTCACTGTAGATGCATTCCCAAAACTCGAAGTACTCTTATATACCTCGTGGTTAATTTCATTATTTTTCTTACCATAATCCGCCTCTTTTCTGGGTTCGGATATCTGTAAAAATTTTAATTTCGGTTCCGCCGTTTTTACGTCCGGACACCCTCTTTTGTTATCTTCACAATTCTTCAATTTACCCACACGAGTATTACTTTTATTTGACTTCACTGGACTTTCTTCTACATCATTTAGTAAAACAGTTTCTCTATTATTTATTTGATTCTCACTCTTTACTTCTTCATTTTTGGCACAATAGTCCTTCTTACCAATGATATCAAACACTATTAACGACAATATTAACAATTTCTCCATTACTGACGCGACGTTCTTTACTTGATTTTCAACTTCCTCAACATTTTCAAATATGGCTTTAGTAGGCTGCACTTTATTTTCACAAATCTCTACTTTATCCAAAATTTCATTTTCCTCCTTGCAAACAGAATCTTTCAAAACATCTTTTTGTAAATAATTTTCTTCGACAAAGGTGCTTTGTCCAGCGGTGGACCCAAATTCTCTTTGAGAAATGACAAAGTCAGATCTCAAAGGTTCTTCCACCGCTGCGCTACCTGTTACCTGTCTCTGCTCTCCTATTCCCATCTCCTCGTTGTCTTTCCTTACCTCGGTGTTGTCAGTTAATCCCTCCGATGATATTAACTCTATTACCGGTACCTGTATAGCAATCGTATAGCTGTTGGTATTCGTAATATAGACATATGCCTTGCCGTTATTATTTTCAACAAATCCATTACTTATATTAACTCCTTTTCCTCCGTCGAGAGGGGGTAGATATCCCGCCCTCGCATCTAGATTTTTAATTCGCACGAAACATAATTTCGTCGTTTCTGCAGGAAGAATAATAAGTTCTTGAGTGGCAAATGGAATTATCGTATTCTGCATCTCTAATTGTCTATTTTCGTAATCAATTTTAACGCGATTTCCGTCAAGATATTCCGCTCCCAAAATTCCACCGTCCTTAATGGGGAAGTCGTCATCAACAATATGAAAAGTAGCAAACCGACCGAATGCCTGTATGTTTACGTAACCCAAAGTAATAATTGAATCTTTAGTAATGCCGTTAAGTTGTAAAATTTCGTCGCGTTTTATCAAACTTGTTTCTTTTATGAATTTCTTCTTCAAAATATTTGGCCCGGCACCAGTATCGATCATCAAAGTAATAGGTGATATTAATTCGGAAGCTGTCAATTTTACACCTGGAACACTACTTTCCATATGCAGATGAATATTAAAAATTCGACTTACTCGTTTCTGGACGGCAGACTTGTTGAACCGCCTGCATGGTCTGGGTACGTATTCGGGGGGGTCTCCCTGGGCGCACCCGAGCTCGGGAGCCCCCGGACGTTTCCCGAATTCCTATACCTTTCGTTATTTTGTGGTCGTACGGGGCAATCACGGATGAAATGACCCGACTGCTTGCAATAAAAACATTTAGACTCTCCGTTACCACCATTATCACCAGGTTTCTCCGATTCACGGCGATCGCTGAATCGATTGTTCGTCAAAGGCTGCGAATGATTATTACGAAATGGACAAATGTGTGCCCCGTGACCCTCCTTTTTACAGATTTGACAATGTACCGTGTTAGCCCCGTGGTATCGAAGATTCTGCGGGACTTGCATTCTTGACATTTCCGTCGGTCTCGATCGTTGCGAACATTGGTTTGCATAATGTCCGATATTTTTACTAAGTTGGCAAATTACACGCGAATTTACGACATCGTTCCTTCTTGGAGGATATAATTGATAACATCGATCACCCGTATGTCCGCGTTTATTGCAGACTTGGCATATTGTTAGTTGCGGCGCCTCGATGCTATTTTTGTTGTCATGCAGTGGTGAGAATAAACATCTATCGGCAGTATGTCCGATTTTTTTACAAATTTGACATGTATTTTCGGTTCGTTGTTCACTCGATTTTCTAATAGCACCGGTAGCTTGCGCGTATGAAACATTCTTTTTCGGGCACTCTTTCGCTACATGCCCCTTCCCGTCGCACAGCTGGCATACCGTTGCCTCGCTACCTATTGTACGCACGTTGCGTCGGACCTCGGGTTTTACATCCCGAACACCTGAGGTTTCCCGATCTCGGCTTCTCAACGCGGCGCGCGACACTAATTCTTTTTCAATCTGTACGGCGTGGAGAATTAATTCGTCGATATCGTCTCTAAGCGTAAGCCGTTGCTCTATCTCCGGTTTCAATCCATGCAAAAAACAGACGGGCAAACTTTTTCTAGTGTTTTCAATGGAAGCTTCCGATCTCGCGTCATCTCCCTCCCTATCGTAACTTTCCATAATTAGGTTACCAATATCTTTCACGCGATTCGCATAAGAGATTACCGATTCGTTTTCACGTTGATATATAGTTCCCAGCTGTCCTTGTAGTTGATAGACGTTATAGGTTGGACCGTACCTTTCTTTAAGAAATTTTCCCAACCCTTTTATTGACTCAAATTGCATGCCCTGTATCGTTCGACGAGGTTCACCTATAATTTTTACGCGTACAGCCCGTACCAGATTACCTTCGGCTCCCGGTCCCATCATAGTAAGGGCCTCGTGACATCCTTGAATAAACATAGTTAAGGACATCGTACGACCATCGTAGTTGGGGATTACGGCTAGCGCGTCTCGAAGGGAAAGGGTTTGATTATTGTTGGCCATTGTAACTGAGGATTGTCTGTTTTTTTCGGTGTTGTCTACTAATTTTTTACTAGAGTTGCTTTCCGACTGTACTTTTATTTTTTTATCTTTACTCAAAATTTCAAATCGTTCCGGTGTGTCTTTAGAACCGCCCGCAATAGCGTGATTGTCTTGAATAATTAATTTTTTCAGCAAGTTTGTAGGTTTGATTGTTGATGATTTTAATATAGATCTCAATTTGTTTGGCTGTGAAATGTTATCTCCTCTTTTGGGAGTAGATTTTATTTTACTATCAATTATTTCACGATTCTCAGAAGGCAAAGTATTAAATGGTGTAGAACCACCCAAAGGAGTGTAGTAGGTATCGTTAGAGGAAAGAGAAGCTTTATGTGGCAAAGAACTGGCAGACGTTGTTGGAACAAAAGGCGTCTGGTCCACACCTCGGGATTTAGGTGTTTCAGTCGAACTCTTCAAATCCTCTATTCTGACCTGTGTTGACTCAGGTGTTGGTATCGCGCGACCCGGCCCTTGATATATTACTACCGGTAAATATGAAGATGCGTCGTTATTATCCGATCCCGTAATAAACCCTACCAATGACAACCCTTTATTTGGTTCTCCTGTTTCCACGACTTTACGGACTCTTTCGGAAAATTGTTCGAAACTTTCTTCAAATTTTGGAATGTCGTTAGGTTTTGTTGGACTTTTAAATTGACTCTGTTTGTTTTCTAATTCATCCGTTTCAAAATCGGCGTCGCTTATTGATTTCGTGTCGTCACCGTCGTCGTTCACTTTGTCGTTATTATATTCTTTTTGTTTTGTCTTAGTAATGCCCTCACTTGTTATTTCCAAAAAATTGATTTTACTATCCCCATCCAATGTAACACTCTCTCTTTTTCCCGCTTTCGTTAATGACTTTTCTACGTTTTCCGTAAGAGTATTGTTCAATTCGTCTGATTCTAAGTCGGAGCTCTCGGTGTCTGTTTCTTGAGGGGGTTCGATAGGCTCGACAGGCACAGCTGTCGGTTTCGCGATTACGTTACCGAGTTGATGCGCGGTGGCTGTACCAGTGGTCGTGGAAGAATTTATTTCTCGCGAGTTATTTCTTCTGTCGTTAGGGTAGATATGTACTACTGAATCTTCAACACTCGTTTTTGACCGAGTTCCGTGCATTTATAATAATTATGTTACCCGTTTATTTTGTACAATTATGACGCTGTATGTAGTTGTATCTAAATTTCTTCGCGGTTTTTGATTTTTTTTTGCTTAATTGTTTTCAATTGAAATTGATTGCACCAACAGATAAAAATGTCTATGATTTGAAACAAGTACTTTTCAATCATTTGAAGAAATGATAATCCTAAAGGAGGCAAAGAAGAAACTTTTTTTTTTATGGCTGAAATTTAATTCGTGTATGTCGTGTGTGTCTATACGCATATACCCATATATATATATATATATATCTATCCAAGTATATATATCTATATATTTTTTTTATTTGGTGAACACAAAAAAAAAACGGTAATTTTTAGGTTTCCGTAAGGTCTGTTATTATTGGTCTTGATAAAATTATTTTTGTATCGACTCACTTTATTTTGGTAATTACTGGTAATTTCTTCCACTCACACGCGGTTACAGTCGGGTGATAACTCGATTTTATTGAATTATTATTTGATTTTACTTGGTTTTTGCCAACAATTATGCCTCTGTACAAATTCTTAAGTAGTCTCAAAACATTTTTACGTCCTCCAGATCTTCTTTTGCCCATTTATTTGGTAAATTGTTGGGGAGTGGAGTATCGCGGTGGACCGCGCAAGTCTCCAAGGATAAGATGAGAGTATCGCGGATGTCCGCGCAAGTCTCTCAAAAGGTGTAGGTATGAGGGTATCAGAAGACAAGGAGTTCTCAATGTGTGACTTTTTTTTTTTTTTTTTTTTTTTTAAAGTTCTAAATTTTTTTTTTTTCGAATAATATAATAAAATCGAGTTATTCGATTTTTCGAGGCACTGGTTTCTGTGTGGATCTTCTTAATTTTATTTCAGAATTTTCTTTTTGTATGTTTCTTTCTAATTGTAATTTTAGTAAAAATCGATACTTATTAATTTGATCAAGAGTTTCTATGGCTTTTATTCTGAGTTCTAAATTTTTACCACAAATTTTTTTTCAACCTTTTCATTTAAACTTTTCATTCGTTAATTACCGTTTATTTATTTTATTGTTCTTTGAAAATTATTATTTACTCTTTTACTATTCTATACACAATTTTTCCTGTCTTCGCATACAAAAGTATTCTTTTTAGATCCCGGACGAGCCCCCAATTTTTGTTACGTCAAGTTTGCAAAAATTAAATAATTTCGACAATCTTACACGTTTTGCACGTTAACGAAAGAATTTACCGTGCGCTAGTTAAGGAATATAAAATATTCCCTTGACTACAACTGACGATAGTATCGTTAACGCAAGCCTGTTTTCGGGTCTAATCTTTCGAAAAATAACCCAGGATTAGGCTAAAGATTCTACTTTTGTAGAGGTGAAAACGAGGATAATTTGTGTATTTACGATGATGTTGATATATATTTTCCTTACTTACGTTGTTATACTTTGAACTTACGTGATATTTACCGTGTAATTGATCTTGTTGTACGACGTGGAAATGGCTTCTTCTTCTGGTCAGTTATTCGAATGATAATTCCGTAGAAGTCTTGGGTATTGGAAAATCGCGGGATGACGGAATCAAATATGAGAGATATTTAATTTTGCAGCTTAATGGTTGTTTATTCCAACAAAAATATAGCGCAACGTAAATCAATATTTTACCGATATCCACCGAAAAAAAAGTCGGGGGCGTACTTAAAATGTTAAACAGTGGTTCGATAAATTGGCGTCGATTTCTAATACAATGATGTAGTAAAAACAATAGTTTGATTTCTAAATCCACTAGTCGTGTTACAATCGGAATATTCACGCAAGTTTTCTCAAAAGAATTGTTCAAAGCATGAGGTTGCTTGTATGACAATGGGTCAAAGAGTGACAATACCTCTGACAGTAATAAAGATCGGATGGTGCGTGGAAGATGAGCTGAGACCCCCTTCTCCTACCTTATTTCTAGAGTCTACTTTTAATTAGGCTACCAGACGTGTCCCCGCAAGTCGTTCGGAAGTTTGGGAGGGTGACATATGAGTCTTCGATATCGATATACCTTGAACGTGTTACAGCTAGCCTAGTAACCGCTTCACCCATACATGTCCCTTAGCAAGATGATACACGCTTCCCATTGTTCCTCGCGTCTTCGGGTCGGCTGAGATTAGGTCTCGTATCTGATAGGCGAATTTCGTATCGGACGTTCCAGTTCTATTTTGATTGCGGAATAAATTATGCCCGCTTGTCTTTCGCGAGGCCTATTATATTGTGAACTGGAAGATCGAATAACGCAAATAATTTTAGTAACTGTTTGCTACATATTTCATTAATTGTCATGCTTGTGGTTAAAATATATTTTGTTCGTTAATATAATTTCTTTAATGATTTTTATAAATTCCAATTTTAACGATTAATAATTATTGTTTAGTTAATCATGGTCAATTCTTCTTTCTTTTTAATTGCTTACGTCGGAAAAATTATCACTAGAGAAAGTTGAATCAATTATTGATTTTAATAATGTGATAAATGAGATCGTCGATAAATTTTAGTGTGCCAAGCAATTTTTTTGGAGAGTTTCAATCTCAAGCCGAAATTCTGAGAAATAAATTTAAATCTTTATTTGATTATCGGTTTTCCGGGGTTGATATCAGTCGTTTTATTAGTCCCGTATGAGGATTACTAATAATGGTTCTTAGATGTTTGGAGGATTTTCCAACAGAACCCACTTCTTTCCGACAAAAGGTCGGTGAACCAGGCAGAAGCATAGGGTTAGATTTTAGGCTCTCGACGTCCGTCATTGACAACGCGAGAACTCCTCGACTGTTATATCTTCTTAATCCCCGGCCGCTTGGCTAGTGATTGAACGGTCCAGTGCTGGCGCAGTGATTCTCATTTGAATTCTTTCTTGAATCTTTATGATAAAGTTTCCGAAGCAAATTTTCTAAGTATTTTCGAAATATTTTTGCGAAGTTACGTCGTGACGTAACACTGGCAAGGTGCCCTTCTACACCGCCTTTAAAACATATTATCGAAGGGTCTTGTTGTTGCGCGGCGGCCCTACAGTCGCGAGCGTAGTGCCCTACCTGTTGGCAATTAAAGCAGGTTACTGCCTGGACCCTCGCCGGTCTCAAACATCCCCGCTGGTGGTGTCCGGCCTCGCCGCAGTTAGCACATGCGTTGGACGCGCCGGTGTTTTGGCTACCCCGCGCAGGGCCGTTTTGTCCGCCTCTGTGGTAATGTGCCCTGCCGCGAGGTCGACCTCTGGCAGCCGTAGTACCGAAACCGGACCCATGGCTGGGGCCGTTGGAGGCAACTCGCGCGCGTGCGTTTCCGCGATAGGGTACAAAACGGTTGTACGCTGGCTTTCGCGGGGGTGTCGAGTCCTCGAACGCGTTCGCATAATCGCCACGTCGTTCTGTACGAGCTAGTTTTGTCTCGTGGTCGACCTCCCACTCGGCAGTACGGGCGACGTTCATTGCGTCTTGCAGCGTTTTTGGGCGTTCCACACGCACTCGCAACGCTACTTCCCGCTTCAGCCCCATCACGAAGTTCTCGCACGCTGTATCGCGTGCCGACACAACCATGCCGTACGCTATATCCGCGGGATTTCTCTCTTCGATCGCCTCGATAATCTTTTTCAAGATCTCGTTGACGCGAATGCCGTAATCCAACGCGGATTCCCCCTTACGCTAAGCAACAGTTGCGAGCATGGCGTTCAAGTGGCTTATATTTCGGTGTTCGGTATAGGTCTTTTTCAAGTGTTTTAACAACGCTTCCAGCGTCGTAATATCCCGGTCCTGTAGCGAATCCTCCGCGCTTCCAACTACCCTAGTCCTAACCATCCAGAAGAGATGGTTTCTTTCGCGAGGGTCGATCGAATCGTGGGCGAACAAACAATCGCGGATAAATTTCGAGACCGGCATGTTGTAGCCATCGAATGTTTTCGGGACGAATTCGAGAGCGGCCTTAAAAGGGATGTGCCTCGAACTCTCATTTCCGGAGTCGCGAGGTGCGAGCGTTGCCCCGCTCCGAAGTCCACTCATCGTTCCTTCGGTGATGCACGAACGCGTTACTAACGTTTCTGACCTAGTTCCCGAGGTCCGCGCGTAATTGTGCAGCAAGTCAGAGTCTCTGATACTACTATCTGTCCTAACATCGATTCCCGATGTATCCGATTCGCGAGTGTCTCCGATTTCGCGATCTCCCGATATGATTATCTCTTGGTCAGTTAAAACGGGTGTTTCGAGTGCGGCATTAAAATTATCCATGTTTAACGGAGGCTCGAATCAAAACTATTATTTATTGTACTTTTACGCGTTATTTCGCGATGAGCAGAGAGGTCAATTTACAATATTAGGGCGGCTGACTTACCAAACGGATGTTCTCTGATGACTGGCTAATTATTTCGTTTAAAGCACTTAAATTATAGCACACACTAAAATTAGTTTTGTGTCACAGTCCTTGCACCAAATTTCACAATTTTGCTTCCTCATAGAGGAAGCTTTGTTTTCATGAAATTTTTTTTTTTCGAGATTTTCATGTCAGTATGCTTAGAATCACCTAAAACGTCGAGAAAAGTGGTTTAGAAAAAATGTCCGTATGTATGTATGTGTGTGTGTGTGTGTGTGTGTGTGTGTGTGTGTGTGTGTGTGTGTGTGTGTGTGTGCTGGGCTTCGAAAATTCAATCTCCTCTCACTCGGTAACCGTTCGAGCGATCCGGCTCAAATTTGCCCGCAAGTAGAGTAGCTGCCCCTCTTTGAATGTTGTGATTTTTGCCAAAATATGTGAAGTCATTAAGATTTTATGTTGATTTTAATTTGTTGAAAAAAGGGCGTGGTCGGTCTAACTTTCGTAAAAGTTCGCCGATTTGGCTAAATAGTTCTTCATAACTGAAGATACGTTCAATGTTGTATGGTATTAAATTTCGACGAAATCGGTAAAGCGGTTCGGATTTTATAGAATTTTGAATTTTTCGAAAAAAATAGATTTTGATCTAAATTACGTCGAATTTCAACAAATGAACAGAAATTTTGTACAGACGAAAAATAACATTCAGAAATGCCATGTACCAAATTTGGTGATGATCGGTAAAGTCGTTCGGATTTTACACCATGTTTCATTAAAAAAAAAATGTAGATTTTCGCTATAACTTCCGGAAAAGTTGAGAAAGTACGACAAAAATTTGTATCTAATCAAAATTAGATGTAACGGTGTTTGCAGAGGTGATTTATAGCTGTATAAAACACCTCTGCAAAAGAGACACAAGGTATAAAAAAAAGATGCAAAGTAGAACCTTGCACATTGCTTCCTCATTATTTTTCGCTTTTTACAAAGCTCCCTCTGTGAGGAAGCAGTATGTTATTCAATTTTGGCTTCCTCATAGAGGAAGCTTTGTAAAAAGCGAAAAATAATGAGGAAGCAATGTGCAAGGTTCTACTTTGCATCCTTTTTTATTTGTTTTATTTTTATTAAGCCTCTTCGGTATCGTCGTCCTTCGTTGATTGTCCGCTGGCTGCTGGGCTCCCGTTGACCTGGGTCCTTCGCCTGGTTGACGTCCGGTCGACGGTCCGATCTCGCTCGCCTCTTCTGCGTCCAAGTCCTCCGCTGCGCCTACGGTGAGCAAGGGGTGCCTCTCTTAAATTTGCCCGTGGCCCTCGCACCGTTTTAGCCTCGGCAGAATATTTCTGCCCTCGGTCCTCTTGGGTAAACCACGGGGGGAAACCCCGCGAGGAAAGGCTATGGCGTTGTCGTCTTGGTCCTCGTTCTCCTCGTTGGAACGCACGAGTTTCCTTATCAGCTTCACGACCGCCGTATCGAGCTACTCGGTCCACCCGAACAGAAGGTAATGAGAGCTTCAAAGTACAGCAACGCGCGTTCTATTTTTGCTTTTATTTTTCTTATTCAGTGAACGATCTCATAAAAATTGAAAAAGTTCGAATGCACTTTACTGTTCACTTTAAATCACTATTTACGCGTGTAACTTCCAATGCCCAAAAATTTACGATTAAAAGCGAAAAATAATTATTTTTAATTTTAACACAAGATTCACAATTTCACAAGATTCACAATTTCACAAGATTCACAATTTTCACCCGCGACGAGTTAGTGGAATCCCACCGCTGTCACCAAAAATTTTATGTAACGCTTTCGGTCTATTTTCGGGACGAGAATTCGAACGTCCGAATTCTGACCAGCACGAAAGTGGTTACCACCGATGTCCAATCCACGTCGAAGAGCTGAAGCTCACCTCGTCCGGGCTGACCTGTACTCGAAATTAGTTGGGGAGAAGACACAATTGTAACTCGGAATTAAACACGAACTCGAACACTCTATTTATTCAAAGGAATTTATAAACTTTAATTTATCTTAGTGCAAAATAATAACTACAGTTTTCTCGAAGACAGTTCCGTCCCGCTCGACTAGTCTCAAGAATCTGACTTCTCTCCGTGTTAACTCTAGGCTCGCGGGCTGCTGGTGGGCCAGGAGTTACGCCCCACGGGCCCACCGTTAGCCAATCAACCCTCAGTTCGACGCGAACGCTTGCTCCCACGCGCGAGCGTGCGAGACGCTTGCGTCAAGCTTCCGCGTCACCCCTGAGCTAGAAAGTGGCTATTGTTCCTTGGCTGCAATTTGGACACCACATGGCCCACCGTCGAAGTACGGTTGGCCCTTTGGAGTGTCTGGCGACAGAGCTCGCCTTGTACGTTAGAACTAAGGATGTCTCGACTTTCTACAATTTACATTTTACTATCTGTGCGTCTAGCAAAGACGCTCTTTTAAGGGATTCACATTCTGGGCCCATATGAAGGACACTTGAATCGTCACGACTCGACTTAGGAAAGCAGACTCTAGTGCGTTTCTTTATTGTTGTACAAGGAGCGTAGGCAGATTCTTTTATGTCTAGCACGTTTCTTCGCAGCGCGGCATTTCCGCTTGGCGTACGTGGGAAAATACTGGTATATTCGTATATCTAATAATATTTATATATTACAAATAATGTTCATAATGCCGCATTTACAATTAATCATGTTTTATACTTTATCAGTAGTCAGCTCGCCCAAGCCACTATATTTGTCTCTCGCTCTCTCTGCTTTTTCGATTTGAATTTACGCGCCCGGTCTCGCGAGGGTGCTGCGCGTGCGGCGCGCTCGCAGATCGCGTATCAGAATCCGTTACAAAATACCGTTACAAAATACCAAGCCAAACCTGCCGAAACTCGTCACTGATAACCGCGATCGTCGTACACGTAATCACATCTACATATGTAAGACGCTAAACATCCGACGCCTCTACGCTGCATTTATACATATCTAACAAACGAAGTGATTGCTTATAATTATATAGTGAGGGTGCATGAAGATCAACCATGTAAGTATTTATTTTTTATGTGATAAATTCCAACCCAAGGAAACCTGTTGTTTTCATCAGCGCGATATACTTGTAGAAATGGCGGGACGGCACATAAAGAACATCCCACGTGTTAGCTGTAGTCAAAGAACATATATTACATGGAAGTGTATAGCTTATGGGCCGACTTGGCAGCATTCGCTGGGGTAAAAAGCTAGTTCCTTACCCCAGCACTACGGGCGCTGTCTATATCGGTGTGCACGCATACTGCTATATGCCCACCTCTTTTTAGGCTCCGAGCCAATCCGGGCTTGGGGTAATCGCGCCTCTCGCTCGCACTGCCGCTTTCTTATGCTTGGGGCAATGGTGCGTTCTCGCTCGTACTCATGCGCTTCCCTTCTCTCTCGTACACTCGCTCTTCCGATAGTGCGTTTCTCAGTCGCACTCGCATATTCTAATGCTTGGGGTAATGGTGCGTTCTCGCTCGTACTCATGCGCTTCCCTTCTCTCTCGTACACTCGCTCTTCCGATAGTGCGTTTCTCGGTCGCACTCGCATATTCTAATGCTTGGGGTAATGCTGCTTTCTCGCTCGCTCTTATTCCTTTTTTGGATCATATAGCTGTTATTAACGAAAGCGTTTGCTTTCGTTAATAACAGCTATATGATCCAAAAAAGGATTCATGAATTTCGCAAAATCTAATGGTAATTTTCGCAAAATAAAGGAGAAAACAATTAATACCAACGTTTAATTTGGTTTTGTTTTAAAAAAATCGGAAAAATGTCTATTTAAAACAATAGTTGAAAATGTACCTAATAAATTGCGAAATTCATGTATCCTTTTTTGGATCATTGTTATTAACGAAAGCGGTTGCTTTCGTAATAACAGCTATATGATCCAAAAAAGGATTCCTGAATTTCGCAAAACCTAATGGTAATTTTCGCAAAATAAAGGAGAAAACAATTAATACCAACGTTTAATTTGGTTTTGTTTTAAAAAAATCGGAAAAATGTCTGTGAGGGATTCCACGGGACTTTCGCCACCCCAAAAAAAAAAAATCTCAAATTTTATCTAAAAATCAGGTTCAGCAGTGTCTATTGATGGACCAAATTTAAAAATTCTAAAAAAATAGTTGACCGGAATATGCAAATTTTTTCGCTTTTTATCGTTTTTCATTTAATCTGTAATATCTCAGAAACTATTGATCGTATCGAAATCATTAAAAGACGAAAATGTGCATTTTTTTATGGCCAACAAGAAAAAAATATATTCAAAATTAATTGCTTAATTTCAGGTCACATTTTATGGAAAAAACAACAAAATTATTTTTTTTTTTATGGTTGGACTTCAGATTTTTTCATCGGACAAATTGTCTCGGAGTCTTTGAGTGATCGCCGAATTTTGAGTATTTTTTTTTTCATGGGATGGCCCAATGCTGTGACGTTACAGCAATCTGAATGTTTTTAATATATATAAAAAAATCCATATTCAAAATTAAAATTAATTAAAATGGTTGGACTTCAGATTTTTTCACCGGACAAATTGCCTCGGAATCTTTGAGTGTTCGCCGAATTTTGAGTATTTTTTTTTCATGGGATGGCCCAATGCTGTGAGGTTACAGCAATTTGAATGTTACAGCAATTTGAAACATTCAAATTGCTGTAACCTCACAGCATTGGGCCATTTACAGCAATTTGAAACATTCAAATTGCTGTAACCTCACAGCATTGGGCCATCCCATGAAAAAAAAAATACTCAAAATTCGGCGATCACTCAAAGATTCCGAGGCAATTTGTCCGGTGAAAAAATCTGAAGTCCAACTATTTTAATTAATTTTAATTTTGAATATGGATTTTTTTATATATATTAAAAACGTTCAGATTACTGTAACGTCACAGCATTGGGCCATCCCATGAAAAAAAAAATACTCAAAATTCGGCGATCACTCAAAGATTCCGAGACAATTTGTCCGATGAAAAAATCTGAAGTCCAACCATTAAAAAAAAAATAATTTTATTGTTTTTCCCATAAAATGTGACCTGAAATTAAGCAATTAATTTTGAATATATTTTTTTCTTGTTGGCCATAAAAAAATGCACATTTTCGTCTTTTAATGATTTCGATACGATCAATAGTTTCTGAGATATTACAGATTAAATGAAAAACGATAAAAAACGAAAAAATTTGCATATTCCGGTCAACTATTTTTTTAGAATTTTGAAATTTGGTCCATCAATAGACACCGCTGAACCTGATTTTTAGATAAAATTTGAGATTTTTTTTTTTTTGGGGGTGGCGAAAGTCCCGTGGAATCCCTCCTATTTAAAACAACAGTTGAAAATGTACCTAATAAATTGCGAAATTCATGAATCCTTGAATTTCGCAATTTATTAGGTACATTTTCAACTGTTGTTTTAAGTAGACATTTTTCCGATTTTTTAAATAAATTGCGAAATTCATGAATCCTTGAATTTCGCAATTTATTAGGTACATTTTCAACTGTTGTTTTAAGTAGACATTTTTCCGATTTTTTAAAAACAAAACCAAATTAAACGTTGGTATCAATTGTTTTCTCCTTTATTTTGCGAAAATTACCATTAGATTTTGGTATAAACAGATATTTTTTGCAGTCGTTGAAAAATAGTATGGTATATTGTTATTTTGTTCCTATTCAATTGTATTTAACTAAAAAAAAGTAAAAATAAATATGAGCACCATTCGACAGTTTATAATTTGTTTAAATGCATGAAGCTGCGCAAAATTTCTCTATCTTCGTAAGGTGGTTTTCATTTATTGAGTTTTGATTGGTTTTTTATATGCTTCCATTCCTGTTCATTACATTTGCTTCTATTTTTATGACCCTTTCGGTTTTTTTTTCATGTACCACCTGACGGCTTTCTAATTGTTCCTCACTTTCTAGTCTGTTGTATTCCCTACTCTCACCTACCCCATTTACTTCCAGCTTTTCACCCATCCCTTCCCGATGGAATATGCTCGCCACCTTCCCGTGGTTTCTATCGAGTAATGTTAATCAACATGATCGACTTGCTCGGTAGAATTCAACTTTGTTATTTTTACTAACAGTTACTAATGTTCCTTCATCTGAACTACCAATCCATGTTGCTTAACATTAGCTAAGAGCGAGCAAAATTAGAGAATGCGCATGATATGCATTTGATAAAGGCTTTATTTTCATGTCAAGTATTATTTATCAGAGTTGTAAATCCCTATTAATTCATGAAATATAGTTAACAGTACAGTTTGTTTTGTAATTATGATTTTGTAATAATAATATGTAGCGATTATAAAACAGAGTGCAAACATTTGAAGAGCTGCAAAAAATACCAATTTTCACTTCAATATTGGGAGAAATAGTATAAAAAGGATGCAAAGTAGAACCTTGCACATTGCTTCCTCATTATTTTTCGCGTTTTACAAAGCTACCTCTATGAGGAGTATGTTATTCAATTTTTGGCTTCCTCATAGAGGAAGCTTTGTAAAATGCGAAAAATAATGAGGAAGCAATGGGCAAGCTTCTACTTTGCATCCTTGTTTTAATTAGATAAATATACATATTGTGGATTCGCTTTTTCTATTTCGTTATTACGTTATTTCGTGATTATTAGAGCGTTTCCGAAAGTGAATGTGATAATGTATATTTTAAAAAATAATTCAACATTCCATAAAATCAAAAATTTCATACCGTTCATCACTAAATTATACATATATAATGGCTGAATATTGTTTCATTTATATACAAAATTTGAGCTCGCTGTTTTAAGTTTTGCAAAAGTTTGCAAATGTCAATTTTTTCAAAAATTCACAACATCATAAAATTTTAAGGGTTCAACCGATCTTAACCATATTCAATAGCGATCACCGGCGTATGAAAGCTCAGATTCATACCAATTTTAAGATCAATATCTCGAAAATTGAAAGAGTTATCGCGTAAACAGACGTTTTTCAAAAAATTAAAAAACGCGTAATAATTTAACGATGAAGTGGATTTTTACAAAAATCTGCATTGAACGATGAGGCTTGATCCCTCTATCTATGGTCCAAATTTCAGCTTGATATCTCAAGGCATTCCCGAGTTATAAAGGTTTACATTTTTCGATCGTGTAACATACACACACACACACATACAGACATTTTTACTAAATCACTTTTCTCGACGCTTTGGCCCATTCTGAGTGTACTGACATGAAAATCTCGAAAAAAAAAAATTTCATGGAAACAAAGCTTCCTCTATGAGGAAACAAATGGAAGAAATACTTAATGCATTACTTTCTTAATGCATTAGTTATTTTTCTTCATTTTTTCAATAAGATTACCTTCAAATTTTATTAAAAAATAATATTGTTTGCAGCTATTCAAATGTTTACACTCCGTTTCATAATCGCTATATATTATTATTATTAAATCATAATTACAAAACAAATTGTACTGTAAACTATATTTCATGAATTAATAGGGATTTACAACTCTGTTATTAATACTAAAAGGTAAGTTTAATGTATATAATTAAAAATGATAAAATACTTCGTGCTTCGTTCAATACGAATATTGAACGATTTATTGTGCTTTGCTTGCAAACAACAAATTCACATCTTATTAGTTAAGTTAAACACTTTATTGTGTTATTCTAAACAAAAAAAAAAGAAAAAAGGAAATTATTTTAAAAATCGCGAAGGATTTAAAGTGATGAGCGGTAGAGCATCCCCACTACACGCATTGGGAATGCGCGACCGCGTGAGAGCAAGTGAGTCGGAACGTCTGGCCAGTATGCAGGAGTGCGAGAGAATCAACCGCGTGGGGCGTGGCTTGAGACTCTTTCAATGTGTGCGGCACACCGATACATCGCCGCGCGAACTATCGGCGAAATTCCGAACTACTTTTTCTCTGCCAAAACTTAACACGGGCTATACGCTTCCATGTAATATATGTTCTTTGCTGTAGTCACAGTCGTCCCTGGTAAAAATGTCCGATTTTGAAAACGATAGAAAACGAAAGATTTCGGAGCGAAAGACACGATAGCTATCGAGTTTTTGGTTCCGACAATCGGGCTTACCATTTTCAATGGGGCATTTTAAGCAGGGTTATGTAGGACCGCGGCTGTAGTCGCCTACTTTCACCAGTAATGCCCTGTATATAACGTATCGTGCCGTTCATTACAGTTTTTTTCAATTAACAATTTCTCCGGCACAATTGAACTCTGGGATTAATTAAAAGGAAAACGGCGAACTGCATGATAAAATTCTGAACGTCAACATTCTCGTCTTTTATTGGAAAAATAAATTGAGGCGAAAAACTTTGCCACCGAAAAATTAGGTTATCTTTCTTTCAGAATTCACATTATGACGTTCGCATATGTCTATATCCCAGCCACTAAGGAGTACAAAATTGTCAGTACAGACGAAGTACACAAATTTTCAGTTGATGATTACGATTCTGAGGAGGATGAGAGCAAAAAAAAAGTGTATAAATTGCTATTGCCAAACAGCAAGAAAAAAAATTGTCAAGTGCTAAAAACCGGAGGTATTTATTATTTAAATAGAGAATACTAATGAGAGTAGTATTTTATATAACTAGCTAAGTTCCTTTTCTCTCATTTATGCTCTACAACTTGAAACATAAAGACACAATGGAATACCTGAAACAGTTCACCAGCGGAAAGCGAGTTAAAGTACCGAAGCTGAGGACATCCCAAATATACCGGGATATTGAATCCGACGAGGATACAGTTGCTTTGGAGGGGAAAAAGAGAAAGGTAAAATCGACTGATCTCTATACATAAACATGTTTGTTTGATAAGTTGCTTTTTTTTTACAAACCCTCTTAGGTGGACAAAGCCCTTCACAAAAATGCAATGACTGAAACAAACTCGAGCATCATTGCGGCTCATTTGCAAGCTCAGAAAGTAGCTCTTCAAGTTCTTGGGGACAAAAATAAAATACAGGTTAATAAATAAATCTATTTTTTATATTTTCATCCTCAAGAGGAAACTTTGTTTTTGTGCAAAAATCCGATATCGAAATTTTCATGTTAGGATACTTAGAATGTCCAACACGTCGAGAAAATTGGTTTTTAGCAAAATGTCTGTCTGAGAGTGTACGCAATGTATGAAATATTGAGCTCAATTTGGATTCACAAGTTGACGATTATTAAATACCGCTTGGGATTGAATTTGGTTCAAATCCTTTAAATAGTTTGAATTGTATGTAATTTGCAATTTTTCGAAAAATTATTTTTTGTTCTCTAACTTTAGCAATGTTTTAGATATCAGACTCAAATTGACATATATAATCAAATTCACATTATTTTAAACTGGAATAGAGATTTTTCATACCTTTGTGAAAACCATTTTACTTGACTGGCTGGTTCAGTAAAATAGTTTTCAAAAAGGCATAACAATTTATCATTCCAGTCCGAAATAATGTAACGTTAATTATGTTTATCTTTAAACTGGAAAAAATGCCTGAGGAAGAATATCATTTTTTTAAACTGACTTCTATCAGTAATTAACATATAGTCCTTTTTGTAAGATACACTAATCTAATCATGTTTGCTTGATCAAGAAGTCTACAGATTCGAATGATGGAGAAATAGATCCTGAATCATCCGATGCCGAATCGGTAAACAAAGTTTCACCGGTAAAGCTTACACAAGCCGAAATCCAAAGTGAGCATCAAGAAGAAAGCGACGACGTTGAATCCGAAGACGAATTATCAAAGGAAGCTTTGTTTAACGAGCTCCAGAAAGAACGACGAATCTCGAGTGAATGGTGCCGAAAATATTCAGACTTAATAGCTTCGAAAGCATACGGACTTACAGAAAAAACCGGGAAAGAAATCGTTGACATTTTAAGGAGGGCTTCAAATCGCATGCTAATCGGTAAGTAAATCAATTTTTCGTTTTCCGAGTAAAAAGAAATGAATACACAGACCAAAGTCTAACGAGTTCGGCGAGAGTATTTTTGTTAACTTATTAAGTAGAGATAAAATAGCTAATGGACTCAACTCTGAGCAGCCATTAAATATCTTTCCAAGATTTTACGCTAGATGAATAGAGGTTTCCTTTAAAAAATGTAGTTTTTAAAACATATAAGAGAGAAAACACTAAATCTACGTTAACACTAGAAACAACTCAATAGCTTTGCATTAGATCTTGAAAAAAATTCTGATATTCATCCAGTGTAGAATGTTGTTGCAAATAAAATAAGCATGTGCGAAACTTGATTCACTGAACTATTTTATCTGGATCATGCACAGAGTGTAAAACACTAAAATCTGGATAACTAGTGAGCCGATCGAATAAAATGGTTTTTAGAAAGGTAAAAAGATTCGTCATATCAGACTGTAATAATGTGAATTTAGTTATATATATATACATATGTATATGTATACTGGTGGCGAACGGACGGAGCGTTTCTCGCAAGTGGTTTGAAGCCTCAGCGTATATATAAGACTGGAAAGTTTTTCTGAGTTTGACTGCACACGAGGGGTTTACCCTTCGTTGACGTACCGAAATATACTGTTTCGACACCAAGGGAAAGCAACAACAGGTTTTGCTCGATTCCTCTGAAGAATTTCATTAAAATTCTTTCAACGATTTTTCTGTTTAATGGACGGAATTTTTTCACGATTCTCTTAAAGACGCTTTTCAAGATTCTTTCGACGATTCTCTGTAAGATTCTCAGAACGCTTTCGGATAGAAAGAATCTTGAAAAGAATCCTGGAAAGAATCTTGCTCCGGATCCTATGCGTGATTCTTTTCACGATTCCTTTAAAGATTCTTTCAAGACTTTTTTTAAGATTCTTTAAAAGATTCTTCACAAGATTCTTTTTTTTCTACGCGGGTAACTACTGGAATTGTCGGATATCAGTTTTTTCTACGGGTTTATACTGGAGGCTACCGGTTGGTATATTTCTGTACGACACTCCACGACTCCGTTAACGTGATGTGTTACACGTTTTCGTCGTTCTCTCTCGCTCTGCTGCGGTCGCCGATGGCGCTTTCTCACTCGCACTCACGGCGACTCGGTCGGTGTAGCATATCACCTTGATATATAATATTTTGTAATAAAAAAATTTGAAACATTGAAAATGTATGATTTTAACAATAAATACCCGAATCCGATCATTTCCGTACTTTCCTTTTCGAAAATTCCTGAAATGTATCTTTTTTCTCTCGTTTCTAGGTAAAAATGGTGTGAAAAATAAAGAAGTATTCTTGCACAAGCAAATGTCTTAGCCACGTTCGATCTTTGAGATAAAAGATGATAATGGCCGTCTATACAGTTCAGAGACTCAGTTTGCTGTTCTCCATTTTAATCCAAAAAATGAACCATAACACGCAAATTTACATTACGGTCTTTGTTATCGATAACGTAGTAGGAGATCACCTGACGGTTATGTTCTATTCCATTGGTACCAAAAACTGTAAAGTAAATTTCTCTGTCATGGTTGATTTTTCGAATAAAAGAGGAGAACGGCAAACTCCGTCTCTCAACTGTGCAGTCAGATATTCTCGTACTTTGTCCTAAAGAACACTCGTGGCGAAGAAATCTACTATATTTTAACACTTTTGAAAATAAAATTTGAAAAAATCAATGTAATTTTATTTGTGGTATATCAAAACAGGTGATGACGTCGATGACGAAGACACATCAGGACAAACGAGGGCTCCAAAAGAGGTCACAGTGAAGGACGACAAGATTTGCATAGGAGACAACGTGTGGATAACGAAAATAGCCTACGATGACATTTACCGCGAGAACGAACCATCGAAGTTCATCACCAATGCATCCTACGCGGTTTGGGGGGAACGGGTACTAGCGGCTCGTTGTGTTCGAGCGCAAAGTAACGTCGCTGAAAGCGAGTTGTCGCCTTTAAAAAAGGGAGCGGTCCTCAAAATGTTCACTAAATGGATGGCTGAAAAAAGGATGATGCCGCAGCATCTTATCGATGAGCAACTGAATCGCACAAAGTACAATAGATACTTTAACGGCGCCCTAGCGGATCTGAAGAACCGCAAAATAACCGAAGAGTGACCGGTCGTTATGGAACAAAAAATCACTCCAGAATAACCGAGAAGGAACCTAGTGACCGGCGGGTAACCGTAAAGTGAACCGTAAAGTGACCCGTAATGAACTCAATGTTCCGTTTCGGGTTACTATTCGGTTATATGAAGATCTTTCAAATAACCGAAAAACAACTTTTAACAAACTGTCGGTTACTTCTGCGTTACTTTAAAGTTTGTTTTTGGTTAAAACATTGGTCGCTTTGCAGTTGCAATCGGGTTCTTTTTTGTTCCAAAATAACGGTCGCTTTGTCGGTTACATTACAGTTGTTTTACGGTAAAACAACTGGAAATGAACCTCATAATGACGGTTACTTGTATGTGACCGTAAAGCAACCACAAAATGACGGTTGCTCGGATCCGCTAGGGCGCCATCACAGCGGCTCGAAAAAAAATTGGATATAGTATTACCAAAAATAAGTCTGAGAAAGATCCGAGCGCGAACGGCGACGTCATTGAGAAATTGATTTCCCCGGAGGATGATGGACCAGCCAAAAAAGCAAGCAACCGCAAATCCGCCAAACTTAGAAGTCTCGGTACCAGAAGGGCTAAGGAAGCGAAGAACGTAAGTGCGGTACTAGAAAAATTTCGAATTACCTACTGGAATAGAATTGAGCCATAACAATGTTTAGGTAAACAACAACTAAAATTCTATTCTTTTCTATTTTTTCGCAGAAGCCGAAGTAGTAGTAATCCGCCAAAGGATCACAACGCCAAAGACTGTTATTTAAATAAGTTCCTTCCTGTAACTAAAAGTTCCTTTTATCACATATTAAAAAGACATTTTATTGTATCCTAGTATTTTATATATGCTTTTACAACCTACCTCTGGCGGAAAAATTTCTACAACTTTCTACGCCGAAACTCCACTATTTCTAAAACGTTCTACTCCGAATAATTACGCGAAAATTACAACTTACTATGCGAAAACATCTTAAAACTATAACTTTTTTAAACAAGCGACGCCACTTCCACAACGTTCCATGAAAAAATGCGAGATTTGGAACATGTTTGTAGATTGTTGTAGTTTCTACAACATTTTACGCTAATTCCGGACTTACACAATAATGAAAAACTACAACTTTCTATGAAAATTTGCCAACTTCTCGAAGTTGCTACAACTAACCACAACTAATGACGGAAATGTACACCCGACAGGGACAGATAGGGTTGTAAATTTCCGTAATAAGTTGTGGCTACTACAACTTACTACAACCAACTACAACTTATTACGAAAATGTACAGCCGATAGGGGCCAAAACGGTTGTACATTTTCGTAACAAGTTGTAGTTACTATAACTTTCTACAACTAACTACAACTTTTTCCGGATATTTACAACCGGTAAAGGCCAAAACGGTTGTAAACTTCCATAATAAGTTGTAGTTACTACAACTTTTTACAACTATCTACAACTTATTACGTAAATTTTGAACCGATCGGGGGAAAACGTTTGTATATTTTCATAAAAAGTTGTAGTTACTATAACATTTTACAACTAACTACAACTTTTAATGAAAATCTACAACCTATAAGGGCCAAAACGGTTGTAAACTGTCGTAATAAGTTGTAGTTACTACAACTTTTTGCAACTAACTCCAACTTCTTACGAAAATGACCGATAGGGGCCAAAACGGCGGTAAATTTTCGTAATAAGTGGTAGTCACTATAACTTTCTACAACTTATTACGGAAATCTACAACGGATAAAAATCTATAAGATTGCCGGCCATCTCCAACTTTCTACAAAAAAGTACGATATTTAAAACAAATTTTAACATGCCTGTAAATTTTTATAAAATATTGAAGCTGAAAGGCGTTAAGAGAATTATAGTTACTACAACTAATTACAGCTTATTACGGAAATCTTCAACCGATAGGGGCTACAACGGCGGTAAGTTATTGTAATAAGTTGTAATTAAAACCGATACGAGGCTGGTGATCTACAACTTTGTAGACAAAAGTTCGAGATGCAAACAAAATTTTATATATAGTTGTCGATTTTTATAAAATGTAGGCGTCCTCTTAACGCCTTTCAGCTTCAATATTTTATAAAAATCTACAGGCATGTTAAAATTTGTTTTAAATATCGTACTTTTTTGTAGCAAGTTGGAGATGGCCGGTAATCTTATAGATTTTTATCCGTTGTAGATTTCCGTAATAAGTTGTAGAAAGTTATAGTAACTACAACTTATTACGAAAATTTACCGCCGTTTTGGCCCCTATCGTTCATAGATTTCCGTAAGAAGTTGGAGTTACTTGCAAAAAGGTGTAGTAACTACAACTTATTACGAAAGTTTACAACCGTTTTGGCCCTTATAGGTTGTAGATTTTCGTTAAAAATTGTAGTTAGTTGTAGAATGTTATAGTAACTACAACTTTTTATGAATATATACAACCGTTTTCCCCCTATCGGTTCAAAATTTACGTAATAAGTTGTAGATAGTTGTAAAAAGTTGTAGTAACTACAACTTATTACGGAAGTTTACAACCGTTTTGGCCGTTATCGGTTGTAGATATCCGGAAAAAGTTGTAGTTGGTTGTAGAAAGTTGTAGTAATCACAACTTATTACGGAAATTTACAACCCTATCAGTCCCTGTCGGGTGTACATTTCCGTCATTAGTTGTGGTTAGTTGTAGCAACTTCGAGAAGTTTGCAAAT
>CAXAOA010000146.1:0-5000 GCA_963970395.1 Ephialtes manifestator
CCTGCTGAGCCAGAAGTTTTATGTCCACATGGATAGCGAGATTCCACGTGTCGGAAAAAATGTTTAGACTACCAATTTCCTCAAAAAAGATTCCTGGTGCGTCACGAAACTTCTTGACCTCGTATGAAGCATCGGAATCAACGGTAATTACCAGCTGACTCAGCAGTGATACCCTGTAACAGTGTGCCAAAAACAAAAATAATAAGGTCAGGCCAATACAAATATCCATTGCAAGGCTTGGACCGGTAATATAAATTAACCGGCCCCAGGCAGTACTGTCACTCAGCTCCGGTTTCAGTTCCAGAACAGAACGAATATCCCATCTTTTCAACCATGAACGTAGGAATGGTCGCTCATCACTTCCCCGGTCAAGAATTCAATCCCGAATTCTACCGAGTAATGGTAAATTCTCATGGTGTTCCAAAAAAAATATAGATATATTTTTTTTTTTTGTAATAATAATTTTTCATAATAAATTTTCCGTTTTGCTTTTCCAGAAAGCGTTGTTTCCTTCTCAGGAACCCCGTCGACCGCAGTACCTCATAGAATTCATACGAGAGGCCGAAAAAGTTCGACAACAGCGTCGACTCCGCAGCAGAGGTGTGGACAAGCTGTGGGACAGCAATCCAACGATTGGTGCCATCCCCGATCCCTTGGGCCTTCAGCGCCTTTTCGGAGTTATCACTCCCCCGTGCCCGCATTGTGGATTGTAATTTTCAAAAAATAAATAATGTTATTTTTCCACATATATATTTGTTTTTCAATTTCTTCTGCGTCGCTCGCCCAACTCCACTCTCTTGCCGCTCTGCTATCTTCGAGACATGATTAATGCTCGATATAATGCTTGAGACGGTTCACATGTACCTTGATGCTCCGCCGTCCCTTTTTGATAGTATAATTTGAGGCTGAATGGACCTCCTCCACCATATATGGTCCGATCCATTGTGGTGTCAATTTCCCCGATCTTCCACGACGTATCGTCTCATCGTGCAGTAGAACTTTGTCACCCACACGAAATTCCTGGATCTTGGCCTTCTTGTCAAACTGCAGCTTGGCTCGCTCCTTCGACGCTCTCAGGTTATCTCGTGCCGAAGTCCAAGCAGCACGAAGTCGTTCTCGCAATTCTGCGGCGTAATCTTCATATGAATATGTAGCTCTTGGTACCCTCTGCAAAGCTGTTGGAAGATCTGCTTCTTCTCCGAATACCAAACTATGAGGTGTATAACCTGTAGAAGTATGCGGGGTCGTATTATATGAAAACATGGCATATGGTAACCATTGATCCCAATTCCCTTGGTCTTCATCCACATAGCTTTTCAGATACTCAGCCAGTGTCCTGTGGGAACGCTCCAGCGCACCGTTGGACTCGGGATGATAGGCTGTGGTTTGTATTTTTTCAATATGCAGGAGTTTGCATACTCCCTTAAATGTTGCACTAAGGAAGTTCGTACCCTGATCCGTGAGTACAATCTCAGGTGTACCATAGCGGCACACAATTTCCTCCGCAAATGCTTTTGCTACCTCGTTGGCTTGTTGATTTTGCAGTGGTATGGCGACACTATACTTAGTTAATAAATCTTGAAAAGTAAGTATGTATTTATTACCTCTTTCCGTCTCAGGCATAGGCCCGACAATATCCATGGCACATTTCTGGAAAGCTTTTGTCGGTGTGTCTGTGATTACCATAGGTGCCTTAATCATAGGGCGAATTTTATTTTTTTGACATTTGTCACATCGTGCCACATACTCCTCCACATCTTTACGTAAGCCAGGCCAGGTGTAGCTCAGCTGGATACGCTTCAGCATTCTTGAGGCTCCCTGATGCCCGCCTAAAGGTGTATCGTGATATTCACGTAATATCATTCGTCTTTCTTCCACTCCCATGCTGTGGCCGCCCGAGCTGGTGGCGTCCCTCTCGCACGCTGGCTCACATGCTGTCTCTCTCGGCGGTGCGCTTGCTGTTTCTCTCTCCTTTACTTGTGAGCGCGTAGCTACACATATGCGACTCAATGCATCTGCGTTGGTGTTACGCTTACCCGCCTTGTACTGCACGTCGAATTCATGCTCCGACAATTTTATTTTCCATCGCATGAGTCTCGACCCTGGATCTTTGACCCCAAAAAGCCAGGTTAAGGGCTTGTGATCTGTGACGACTGTGAAATGAGTACCGTAGACGTATGGTCGAAATTGCGCGATTCCCCACACGATGGCCAAGAGCTCCTTCTCCGTCGTAGTATAGTTCTGCTCTGCCTTATTTAACGTGCGACTTGCATAACAAATAGGCAGGTCCTCTCCTACGATTCCTTGCGACAAGATAGCTCCGATGGCCTTGTCTGAAGCATCCGTTGTGACGACAAAAGGCTTCTTAAAATCGGGATATTGGAGTACCGGTGCCGTTGTTAATACATTTCGTACGTCCTCAAAAGCCTCCTCTTGCCGCGGTGTCCATACGAAAGGAACGTCCTTCCGTATAAGCTCGGTTAAGGGCTTGGCTATTTTCGAGAAGTCTTTTATAAATTTTCGATAATATCCAGCCAAACCCAAAAAGGACTGCACACCCTTCACGTTGCATGGTGTAGGGAAGTTCCTCACAGCAATTATTTTATCCGGATCTGGTCGCACGCCATCCTCCGAAATGATGTGCCCGAGGTACTGCGTCTCCTTTCTCAAGAACCTGCATTTACTCGGTTGCAATGAGAGTTTTGCTTCTCGTAGTCGCTGGAATACCTCTCGGAGTCGTTCATTATGCTCCTTTAGTGATCCTCCGAATATCACTATGTCATCCAGATAGACATAGCATTTCAGTCCTTCTAATCCTGCCAAAACAGAATTCATCAACCTTTGAAAGGTTGGTGGAGCATTTTTCAATCCGAAGGGCATTCGTGTATATTCAAAATGCCCCTGTGGTGTAGAAAAAGCCGTCTTTGCTTTATCTTCCTCAGCCATGGGAATCTGATGAAATCCCGATGCTAAATCAAGGGTGGTGAAGTAATGCGCACGTCCCAGCTGATCCAAAATCTCGTTTATATTGGGCAGTGGATAAGAGTCCCCGATGGTGGCCTCGTTTAACTTGCGAAAATCTACTACGACTCGCATCTTTCTTTTACCTGCTGAGTCAGGTTTTTTGGCCACTACCAACAGCGGCGCGTTCCATTGACTCCGACTGGGACGTATTATGCTATCCCGTAGCATTTCCTCCGTTTGCCGTTGTACTTCCTGTTTGTGGGCTTCAGGCAGACGATAAGGGCTGACCTTTATGGGCAGCACTCCCTCCCTCAATGGGATATGGTGCTCCACCATATCTGTGCATGGCAGCTTGTCTCCTTCTAGATAAAAAATATCTTCATAATCATTGCATATGTCCCGAAGAGTCTCCATCTCCTCCTTGTTGAGATGAGATACATCTATCTCTGTCCTTAGTCTCGAGAGTCGCGTAGCTCCTCTCCCCGCACCGACAGTGTTTACTTCGTGCGCGGGATCGTCGGCCTCGTTGCTGCTCGAATTTTTAGCTGATGCCAGTGGTTCGAGTCTTACCATGGGCCGATCAACCTCGATTTCCTCGGCTGTAGTATTTGCCAAGCTTACCACACAGCTATTTCCTTGAGGCGTCGTAACACACGCTCCAAGTATTACTCCGTTGGCGATGTCACGTTTTTCGATGACCCCAATTAATTTGCTGTTGGTGGATGCGTAGGTGATATTCTCGCTACGAGGAGGCAATTTTAATTTCAAACTTCCGTTTATCAAGGGCATACTATGCCCGTACATCTTTATAGATGTTCCTCCGAGAATATCGACATTATGTTTTTTCATGAAATCAATTCCCAGGAACCCATGCACCCCGAGAGGTACATCATCCGGTATCACATGAAATAAATGTGATATAGTAACAGCCGGTGTTACTAACGTAATTCTAACGGCGTATTGCGTTTTTATTCTTTTGCCACTTACTCCTTCGAGGTAGACTTCCGATTTTTCTATCGCTGTATCCGCTCTCAGTGCACTCTTGCTGATAATGCACAATTGAGCTCCGGTATCGGCTTTCAAGGTCAGCATGTCAACCGTACTCATAGGTGATTCTATGTGGAAGTCGTTGGCCGTACCACCTGTGGTTGTCGACTTCACAACACATATTTGATGAATCTCTGCTGGCTCTTCGGTTGTGTCGACAGTGTTCACCTGGAACGTTCCTATCGTCATCCCGTTGACGCTGGCCTTGGGAGGCTGCTCCGACTTCTGGTTTCCATCCTGCTTCTCCTTTCTAGCTCTCTCACGTTTCCTGCACTGCTTCAACGTATGTCCCGGTTTCTTGCAATATGCACAAGTAACGCTTACTTGATTCACCTCTTTACTGGGTCCCGGTACAGGGAGGCTGTGCCGTCCTGATTTCCTGCAATCGCGTGCTAAATGCCCCGTCTTATTACACGTGAAACATTTAGGCAGAGCTGGACCAGTAGCAGACAATGAATGACGGGAATTTCCGCCTTCATTATTATATTTAAAAGATTTTGGAGACGTCATTCTTTCGACTTCAATAGCTCCAACTACAGAATCATGCAGACTCTGGTAATTTCTCGATCGAACGATAGTTTGCACTTCCTTGCACAATCCGTTCTCGAAATTCATCTGAGCACTTTTCCTTGTGGCTTCTTCGATGTAAGGAGCGCCCTGTGGTGCGACGCTTTCGCAGAGTTTTTCTATAACTTCCACCGTAAGTCTCTCCGCTCGTGTGGCGTAGGCAGAAACGGATTCCTTAGCTCCTTGACGTAATAGACAAAATTCATATTGTAGAGATGCAAGTGATTTCCGCTTTCCGTACAGAGCTTCCAATTCAACTCTTAATTCCTCGATGGTGGTGATGGTTTTGTGCTTCATCTCCCGAGTTGCTCTGTCTTCCAATTTGCCACTAAGTATGAGAGCAAGTAGAGTAGACCGCTGCCCAGGTCGCACACGTTCCCAGACCGTTTCGCACGATAGTATGAATCCATCGAGTTTACTAG
>CAXAOA010000146.1:10000-75000 GCA_963970395.1 Ephialtes manifestator
GTGTTTGTGTGTGTTTTGTGTGTGTGTGTTTGTATGTGTGATTTTGTCTGTGTTTGTGTGTGTGTGTTTTGGTGTTTGTGTGTGTGTTTGGGTATTTGTGTGTGTGTTTGTGTGTGTGCTTGTGTGTGTGTTTGTGTGTGTGTTTTTGTGTGTGTTTGTGTGTGTTTGTGTGTGTGTTTGTGTGTGTGTGTGTTTGTGTGTTTGTTTGTGTGTGTGTGTTTGTGTGTGTGTTTGCGTGTGTGTTTTTGTTTGTGTTTGTGTTTGTGTTTGTGTTTGTGTTTGTGTTTGTGTTTGTGTTTGTGTTTGTGTTTGTGTTTGTGTTTGTGTTTGTGTTTGTGTTTGTGTTTGTGTTTGTGTTTGTGTTTCTGTTTGTGTTTGTGTTTGTGTTTGTGTTTGTGTTTGTGTTTGTGTTTGTGTTTGTGTTTGTGTTTGTGTTTGTGTTTGTGTTTGTGTTTGTGTTTGTGTTTGTGTTTGTGTTTGTGTTTGTGTTTGTGTTTGTGTTTGTGTTTGTGTTTGTGTTTGTGTTTGTGTTTGTGTTTGTGTTTGTGTTTGTGTTTGTGTTTGTGTTTGTGTTTGTGTTTGTGTTTGTGTTTGTGTTTGTGTTTGTGTTTGTGTTTGTGTTTGTGTTTGTGTTTGTGTTTGTGTTTGTGTTTGTGTTTGTGTTTGTGTTTGTGTTTGTGTTTGTGTTTGTGTTTGTGTTTGTGTTTGTGTTTGTGTTTGTGTTTGTGTTTGTGTTTGTGTTTGTGTTTGTGTTTGTGTTTGTGTTTGTGTTTGTGTTTGTGTTTGTGTTTGTGTTTGTGTTTGTGTTTGTGTTTGTGTTTGTGTTTGTGTTTGTGTTTGTGTTTGTGTTTGTGTTTGTGTTTGTGTTTGTGTTTGTGTTTGTGTTTGTGTTTGTGTTTGTGTTTGTGTTTGTGTTTGTGTTTGTGTTTGTGTTTGTGTTTGTGTTTGTGTTTGTGTTTGTGTTTGTGTTTGTGTTTGTGTTTGTGTTTGTGTTTGTGTTTGTGTTTGTGTTTGTGTTTGTGTTTGTGTGTGTGTTTGTGTGTGTTTGTGTGTGTTTGTGTTTATGTGTGTGTTTGTGTGTGTGTTTGTGTGTGTATTTGTGTGTGTGTTTGTGTGTGTGTTTGTGTGTGTGTTTGTGTGTGTGTTTGTGTGTGTGTTTGTGTGTGTGTTTGTGTGAGTTTTTGTGTGTGTGTTTGTGTGTGTGTTTGTGTGTGTGTTTTTGTGTGTGTTTGTGTTTGTGTTTGTGTGTGTGTTTGTTTGTGTGTGTGTGTTTGTGTGTATGTGTTTGTGTGTATGTGTTTGTGTGTGTGTGTTTGTGTGTGTTTTGTGTGTGTGTGTGTTTGTGTGTGTGATTTTGTCTGTGTTTGTGTGTGTGTTTTGGTGTTTGTGTGTGTGTTTGTGTGTGTGTTTGTGTATTTGTGTGTGTGTTTGTGTGTGTGCTTGTGTGTGTGTTTTTGTGTGTGTTTGTGTGTGTGTTTGTGTGTGTGTGTTTGTGTGTGTGTGTGTTTGTGTGTTTGTTTGTGTGTGTGTGTTTGTGTGTGTGTTTGCGTGTGTGTTTTTGTTTGTGTTTGTGTTTGTGTTTGTGTTTGTGTTTGTGTTTGTGTTTGTGTTTGTGTTTGTGTTTGTGTTTGTGTTTGTGTTTGTGTTTGTGTTTGTGTTTGTGTTTGTGTTTGTGTTTGTGTTTGTGTTTGTGTTTGTGTTTGTGTTTGTGTTTGTGTTTGTGTTTGTGTTTGTGTTTGTGTTTGTGTTTGTGTTTGTGTTTGTGTTTGTGTTTGTGTTTGCGTTTGCGTTTGCGTTTGCGTTTGCGTTTGCGTTTGCGTTTGCGTTTGCGTTTGCGTTTGCGTTTGCGTTTGCGTTTGCGTTTGCGTTTGCGTTTGCGTTTGCGTTTGCGTTTGCGTTTGCGTTTGCGTTTGCGTTTGCGTTTGCGTTTGCGTTTGCGTTTGCGTTTGCGTTTGCGTTTGCGTTTGCGTTTGCGTTTGCGTTTGCGTTTGCGTTTGCGTTTGCGTTTGCGTTTGCGTTTGCGTTTGCGTTTGCGTTTGCGTTTGCGTTTGCGTTTGCGTTTGCGTTTGCGTTTGCGTTTGCGTTTGCGTTTGCGTTTGCGTTTGCGTTTGCGTTTGCGTTTGCGTTTGCGTTTGCGTTTGCGTTTGCGTTTGCGTTTGCGTTTGCGTTTGCGTTTGCGTTTGCGTTTGCGTTTGCGTTTGCGTTTGCGTTTGCGTTTGCGTTTGCGTTTGCGTTTGCGTTTGCGTTTGCGTTTGCGTTTGCGTTTGCGTTTGCGTTTGCGTTTGCGTTTGCGTTTGCGTTTGCGTTTGCGTTTGCGTTTGCGTTTGCGTTTGCGTTTGCGTTTGCGTTTGCGTTTGCGTTTGCGTTTGCGTTTGCGTTTGCGTTTGCGTTTGCGTTTGCGTTTGCGTTTGCGTTTGCGTTTGCGTTTGCGTTTGCGTTTGCGTTTGCGTTTGCGTTTGCGTTTGCGTTTGCGTTTGCGTTTGCGTTTGCGTTTGCGTTTGCGTTTGCGTTTGCGTTTGCGTTTGCGTTTGCGTTTGCGTTTGCGTTTGCGTTTGCGTTTGCGTTTGCGTTTGCGTTTGCGTTTGCGTTTGCGTTTGCGTTTGCGTTTGCGTTTGCGTTTGCGTTTGCGTTTGCGTTTGCGTTTGCGTTTGCGTTTGCGTTTGCGTTTGCGTTTGTGTTTGTGTTTGTGTTTGTGTTTGTGTTTGTGTTTGTGTTTTTGTTTGTGTTTGTGTTTGTGTTTGTGTTTGTGTTTGTGTTTGTGTTTGTGTTTGTGTTTGCGTTTGTGTTTGTGTTTGTGTTTGTGTTTGTGTTTGTGTTTGTGTTTGTGTTTGTGTTTGTGTTTGTGTTTGTGTTTGTGTTTGTGTTTGTGTTTGTGTTTGTGTTTGTGTTTGTGTTTGTGTTTGTGCGCGTGTGCGTGTGCGTGTGCGTGTGCGTGTGCGTGTGCGTGTGCGTGTGCGTGTGCGTGTGCGTGTGCGTGTGCGTGTGCGTGTGCGTGTGCGTGTGCGTGTGCGTGTGCGTGTGCGTGTGCGTGTGCGTGTGCGTGTGCGTGTGCGTGTGCGTGTGCGTGTGCGTGTGCGTGTGCGTGTGCGTGTGCGTGTGCGTGTGCGTGTGCGTGTGCGTGTGCGTGTGCGTGTGCGTGTGCGTGTGCGTGTGCGTGTGCGTGTGCGTGTGCGTGTGCGTGTGCGTGTGCGTGTGCGTGTGCGTGTGCGTGTGCGTGTGCGTGTGCGTGTGCGTGTGCGTGTGCGTGTGCGTGTGCGTGTGCGTGTGCGTGTGCGTGTGCGTGTGCGTGTGCGTGTGCGTGTGCGTGTGCGTGTGCGTGTGCGTGTGCGTGTGCGTGTGCGTGTGCGTGTGCGTGTGCGTGTGCGTGTGCGTGTGCGTGTGCGTGTGCGTGTGCGTGTGCGTGTGCGTGTGCGTGTGCGTGTGCGTGTGCGTGTGCGTGTGCGTGTGCGTGTGCGTGTGCGTGTGCGTGTGCGTGTGCGTGTGCGTGTGCGTGTGCGTGTGCGTGTGCGTGTGCGTGTGCGTGTGCGTGTGCGTGTGCGTGTGCGTGTGCGTGTGCGTGTGCGTGTGCGTGTGCGTGTGCGTGTGCGTGTGCGTGTGCGTGTGCGTGTGCGTGTGCGTGTGCGTGTGCGTGTGCGTGTGCGTGTGCGTGTGCGTGTGCGTGTGCGTGTGCGTGTGCGTGTGCGTGTGCGTGTGCGTGTGCGTGTGCGTGTGCGTGTGCGTGTGCGTGTGCGTGTGCGTGTGCGTGTGCGTGTGCGTGTGCGTGTGCGTGTGCGTGTGCGTGTGCGTGTGCGTGTGCGTGTGCGTGTGCGTGTGCGTGTGCGTGTGCGTGTGCGTGTGCGTGTGCGTGTGCGTGTGCGTGTGCGTGTGCGTGTGCGTGTGCGTGTGCGTGTGCGTGTGCGTGTGCGTGTGCGTGTGCGTGTGCGTGTGCGTGTGCGTGTGCGTGTGCGTGTGCGTGTGCGTGTGCGTGTGCGTGTGCGTGTGCGTGTGCGTGTGCGTGTGCGTGTGCGTGTGCGTGTGCGTGTGCGTGTGCGTGTGCGTGTGCGTGTGCGTGTGCGTGTGCGTGTGCGTGTGCGTGTGCGTGTGCGTGTGCGTGTGCGTGTGCGTGTGCGTGTGCGTGTGCGTGTGCGTGTGCGTGTGCGTGTGCGTGTGCGTGTGCGTGTGCGTGTGCGTGTGCGTGTGCGTGTGCGTGTGCGTGTGCGTGTGCGTGTGCGTGTGCGTGTGCGTGTGCGTGTGCGTGTGCGTGTGCGTGTGCGTGTGCGTGTGCGTGTGCGTGTGCGTGTGCGTGTGCGTGTGCGTGTGCGTGTGCGTGTGCGTGCGTGCGTGCGTGCGTGCGTGCGTGCGTGCGTGCGTGCGTGCGTGCGTGCGTGCGTGCGTGCGTGCGTGCGTGCGTGCGTGCGTGCGTGCGTGCGTGCGTGCGTGCGTGCGTGCGTGCGTGCGTGCGTGCGTGCGTGCGTGCGTGCGTGCGTGCGTTCGTGCGTGCGTGAATGTGTGTGTGTGTGTGTGTATGTGTGTGTGTATGTTACATGATCGAAAAATGTAAACCTTTATAACTCGGGAATGCCTTGAGTTTCAAGCTGGAATTTGGACCATAGATAGAGGGATCATGCCTCATCGTTCGTATATATTTTTGTTAAAATCCACTTCATCGTTAAATTATTACGCGTTTTTTAATTTTTCGAAAAATGTCTATTAACGCGATAACTCTTTCAATTTTTGAGGTATTGATCTTAAAATTGGTATGAGTTTGAGCTTTCATACGCCGGTGATCGCTATTGAATTTGGTTAAGATCGGTTGTACCGTTGAAATTTTATGATGTTTTGAATTTTTCAAAATATTGACATTATCGCTCTATTGTAACTTTTACAAAACTTAAGATAGCTAGCTCAAATTTTGTACATTAATGAAACAATATTGAGCCATTATATATGAATAATTTAGTGACGAACGGTATGACACTTTTGATTTTATAGTATGTTAAATTATTTTTTTAAATATACATTATCACATTCACTTTCGGAAACGCTCTAATAATCACGAAATAATGTAATATCGAAATTGAAAAAGCGAATCGACCACATGTATGTTTATCTAATTAAAACAAGGATGCAAAGTAGAACCTTGCACATTGCTTCCTCATTATTTTTCGCGTTTTAAAAAGCTTCCTCTATAAGGAAGCCAAAAATTGAATAACATACTTCCTCATAGTAGTCCAGACGCCAGAGGGGGTTCTGTGTGCCATTCGAGGTCCGCGAAATATTCTTGATGCAGATTATAGGTTTTGACCTCCTGAACACGATTATATAAGGTGTTTTGCGGAAAACCCGGTCGTTTAGTTATTACATACATACGCATCGAGCGTCGTTATGAGAGAAAAAATACCGTTTCGCGACTCTTCATAAATAATTATTTTTTGTTCTGCTCGTGTTCGCATTTCTTTTTTCATATTCCTCGGTTCATTGGGCAAAATTAGTTCCTTTACATTTTTTTTTACGACTTATATTTTCGAAGCTACTAATTTGTTAAGAAGAGCAATTTTGGTCTAATTGCAACTTTCAACAATTTATTGCTCCAAATCTACGGATTGTAGAGCAAAATTGTATGGGAGCTTTTCGTCTCAGAATTGAGAGGACTATACAAAAAAAAATATCCGAGTTCAAAAAAACAACAATTTCTATTGTTAATAAACAATTGCGATTAATAACTAAACGACCGGGTTTTCCGCAAAGCACCTTATATATTCATGTTCAGGAGGTCAAAACCTATCATCTGCATCAAGAATATTTCGCGGACCTCAAATGGCACACAGAACCCCCTCTGGCGTCTGGACTATAGAGGTAGCTTTGTAGGAAGCGAAAAATAATGAGGAAGCAATGTGAAAGGCTCTACTTTGCATCCTTTCTTTTATTTGACTTATAGAGTTCAAAGGCTATAATTACATCAATTGACGAACATTGTATGTAATCAGATATTCTAACGACTTTTAGTAATATTATATGAAAAAGTGCTGAAAAAATTTGATTCTGTTAATGACATACGAGCGTCTCTGTGAAAAACAAAAGCGTAGGTTGATGGATTCCGTAGTATAATTATAATATAGTACTTTATGATACTAGTACGATAAAACTTTTTCTGACGTTAAGAAAACGATTATCGCACGAAATTTTATATATAAATAATTCATTTTATAAATTATTATATATATGCGCACCGTATACTTCGCAACCATTTTCGTACGAGCTACGTACACTTCAAGGACATCTGGCTCTTTGAGGACCTTCCCCGTAATTCTATCAGCATAAAATATATTTCGAGGTCCTTCTCCAAGCAATTTGCAGTCTATGATACGTTTAGTTTGAAGCCGCGGATAAAACCGTGTCACTTTGAGGAACGTCCTTGAAATAACGAGTCTGCGTATCGCATCATTCGGGGACTGTCTTCAAAGTAACGATTATGTGGTACGTATGATTTGACGACAGTTGTTGAATTTACTTTTTATTGACTGAAACGTAGCCCGAATCTTGTCTTTAGACCGAAAAAAGCATATCGTTGATTTAACGATTTCACTACTTGCAATGTTTTATAGTTGGAGCGATGATAATATAGTTCAATAAACGATACTTGCAAAGTTATTGGAAACAAACGTTGAAATCGTATATGCAACAAAACAGCATATTTGAAACTATTATCATTTTGATGATTGCTACTATAATTGTTTTTGCTATAATCATAAAATGGAGACGTTCCTCCTGGAAATTATAGTTTATAATTATAGGTTATCGTCGGACTAACTATAATTTTTATTAAATAACTATATTTTTCTCTGAGTGTAAAAAGTTCTTCACGGCCTTTAAGGGGAGGGAATCAAGTCAAAATAATTAAATTTGTAAATTCAATATCATCCAAATTCTCTTGCATATAAAAATGATCAATGAACTATATTGTTGGTACTCGATGAAAGGATTTTTTACTGCCATCTGACTTGCAAAGCAAAATATTTTTTTGTCATTCTGAAAGCAAAGTTAATAACTGATTTAGAAAATAGCATAAAATTTATTTAGTAATAATTATGTCACTTGAAAAATATTACCTTTTATTAACTTTTGCTCCATTTAGCCGGTGTATCTTTTCATGAAGAAGAAAATGAGACGTCAACCAGCCCAATCTGCCTAGCAGTTTGGTCTGCATCACGCGCAGAATAGGTTTAAAACCAAGTTTCGGCAAATGGCATCTAAAGCTTACCACTCAAATAAAAATGTTTATGCTGTTTTCACCTTTGGGGCACCTTAGTACCTTTAATGAACAAAATAAAAATATTATTTGCAAGTCAGATTACAGAATATTATTAATAATGTTATTAATAAATTTTTTTTTTTACAAATAAATAAGTAAATGAATGCATAATTTGTAAAAAAACCTGTAAATAATATGGGAATGATCACTTTTATTGACAACATCACTGAAAATTTATCCGGTGTTGACACATTCACAAATGTGCTGCACAAACATTAAATCATCACTTCATAACAAATTTACGTATCTGATCACTTCTGATGATTGTTGATTCTGTTTTAAACACTATTGATTGAAAAAAAACCGTAAATGGCCAACGGAATCAAACTAATAACATAATATGAACGAAAAATAAAAACGTCAATTCGAGGTTATGCATCTCGCGTGTAGCAGAAGTAACTTCTCGGGGCAGTAACACGCTGCGCATGTGATACGTGCTAAGATATCACAGCGCATGTCCCATTATTCGCGCGAATTCGAATATAATGTAAGTGTTACGTGTTGCGTTGAAGACATCACACTCTTATCGCGTCCTTTTTATCGCGTTTCGCTAACTGGTTTAAAAAATGGTAAACAAATAAAAATTTATTTACAAATACGTAATAATCTTTTTATTATACAGAAAAAAAATCTTTAAAAA
The DNA here is from genome assembly GCA_963970395.1 of Ephialtes manifestator. NCBI lineage: Eukaryota > Metazoa > Arthropoda > Insecta > Hymenoptera > Ichneumonidae > Ephialtes > Ephialtes manifestator. Next base: position 17,932 of record CAXAOA010000146.1, read on the forward strand.
ACAGGTATATTGCAGAAATCGGCCATTATTTCGGCTTCAGGTCTAAGATTTTGCAGGTTCAGAGGGTATATTTAACTAAACGAAACTGCCAAAGAGAAAAAAAAAAAATATTTGATTTTTTTTTTTTTTTTCAACACCCTTAATTATTTTGTGTGAACAAAGAATCGGCCATAATGTCTGCATATAACAAAAATAAATAAATAAAATAATTTAAAATTCAAATATAATATTCTGGCAATTTTTACGACTTTTGAGAAAATTAAATATGAATGGTACCGTAGAAACTTAGTCATTTTCGCGAATTCCGGCTTATAACTTTACTAATAGATAGATTACATGGAAATGAATGTTTTCACAGGAAAAAAAATAATCGATTTTTTTAAATTTTTTACCTGACTCCCCCCCCCTTAACAATTTGAAGTTATATTATAAGAGCGCAACAGCTGAAAAGTCTTTTAGGCAAGCGCGTCAATGCATCTGATTAGCCTAGTCAAAAGATAAACGGCGGGGTATAGCGGGGAAAGGCGGGGACGCGTTCAATATTTTACGCTTTGTCAGGTATTCCACAATATGCATGACAAATTAGGGCCTTCCTAAAACCCACCAGAGTTAGCCAGGTGATCACCCATCTAAGTATTCAACAAAGCGGTCACCCATCTAAGTATTGACCATCAGTCGTCAGCCACACGGTCACGCATCTACGTGATGACTGCCAGGACAACCTAGGTGAAACCGACATAAAATATGCCGACGCAAAGAGAATAATTTCTCCAAAAAGTTCAAATTGTCGCGCACCGACTCCAGTCACAAGTTTAAAGTGATTCACTGTGTTATTTGTAAGTTGTACGAATAAAAGTAAATTTTGGATTTGTTGACTCTTATTCGTACACGCATGAATGTCTACGCCGTTCGCACATTGGCTCTGTCTTCAATCGCTCTCGATGTAGTTTACCCTCTCCGCGCTACCACTGCGTAATTACCTTAAATAAAATGTTTAAAAGATAACTCTTTGGGAATTTTAACATTATTATACGTTAATCAAAATGTTTCCCTGCCCTATTTGCAGAAGTCGATGAAAGGAATTCAGTTTAAGGACATGTACCATACGTTCTCGTAGTGTAGACTTTGAGGACATGATTGTCTATACAAAGTCTGCTTTGAAGACATAGCTTTTTCGAGGATATTGTATTGTAGTCTTTGAGGACATATTTATCTATATAAAGTCTGCTTTGAGGACATGTTTATCTATATGACGTCGGCTTTGAGGATATAGCTTTTTCGAGGAAATATACGCGATACGTTTTCGTACTGTAGTCTTTGAGGACATATTTATCTATATAACGTCTGCTTTGAGGACAGCTTTTTCGAGAATATATACGCGATATGTTCTTGTATTGTATTCTTCGAGGTCATATTGTTCTATATATAGTTTGTTTTGAAGCCATACAGTGCTTTTGAGCACGTTTATAACCAATTTCAATTTTATTTTATTATTAATTTTTCGTGAACCGAAAATCAAATTAAAAATTCTTTGGAAATGTCTTAAAATACTGTTTTTTTTTTACCGCCAACATAAATAAATACTCCAACAAAAACAGCTATACCGGTGCCCCATCCCGTACACAAATTTGTTGGGGCTCCTACTTGGCCCTTTCTAGTTTGCGCCAATTTTATTAGGGGCCCAGTATGGGAATCTCAGTACACCCACATGGAAATAAAGTATATTGAAAAATATATTTTTGTATGTATAAAAAATATATGTCGAATATATTTTTGGTATATGTATATATACTTCGAATATATTCGAACTGTACACTACTTGTACAGGAAATATATTCAAAATGTATTCGCCACACCTAAGTTTTCGAACAGAAAGTATACTCGAAAAATATATTTAATGTATATTTCAGATATATATGTCGGATATTCGACCTATGCATCAGATGTAGCTCCGAATGTATTCAATGTATGTTTCAGATATATATGGAGTATATTCCATGTATACGTCAGATGCAGTTCTGAATGTATTCATTGTATATTTAAGATATATATGTAGTATATTCTTCGTACACGTCAGATGAAACTCGAAATGCATTCAATACATAAGTTAGATATATGTGTCGTATATACAATGTATACGTCAGATGCAGTTCCGAATGTATTCATTATTGTAACGGGACACGTATACCCCTGGCGAGAAATCGACAAAATCAAAGTTCGGCAACACCGAACGTGGCAACAGGGCCTAGGAAGACCTAGAGGGGGAAGATGTCACCGTGGCAAACAGCCGATCGCAGGGTATATAAGCGCGCCTCGCATGAGTTCGGTACCTTTATTCTTCATCCAACTTTCCATATCACACTATGTCCAAGTAAGGTCCTTATAGTACCCGTGCTATCGAGCCGAGACATTGCGTCTACCCTCGAACAGCACTTCCGTAAGCACGCCCAGCTTCCCCAAGTGCCGCAGCATCGCGCTGACCCACTTGGTTTTTCCCGTGAGCCCGCCCAGCTCCAGTAGGCCTCTACACCGCGTAGATCCCTACTGTCCTCTCTATTCTTTCCTATCGAAACCGATATGCCTCTGCACCGCGCAGACCCATATAAAGGTTTCCCTCTATCTTTCCTATCTCTAATCCTTCCTATACTATTTATTTATTTATTTAGTAAACGGGGCAAGCCCCTTGATAACTACGACGCGATGGATATTTAGGACCTACAGTTTTAGGTGGGTTCCGAACCACCGGGGATCACAGAAAAAAGCACATAGAAAAATTCCATTGGTGCCCGGCCGGGAATCGAACCCGGGCCCCCTGCTTGAGAGGCCGCGTCTCTATCCACTGCGCCACTGCCTATATGCCGCTGCATCGCGCAGACCCATGTAGTATCCTCGACTACTCCATCTTAGTAGAAAGGCCTATATGCCTCTGCATTGCGCAGACTCATGTAGTGTCTACATTACCAGAAATTCCTTGATTAAACGAAAACTGAATTTATCTTTTATTATAATTTAAAATGACAAAATTCTGAGAATTCTATCTACGCACGAAATACTAAACAGAAGAAGTATAATACTTCCCCTTGCTCTGCGTCTCACTCTATAGATCTAGAAGCTTATGGTCGAAACTTGTTTCCCCTTGCGCCGCGTTTCACTCTATAGATCTACAAGCTCGCGGTCGAAGCACATATCCCCTTGCTCTGCGTCTCACTGTATAGATCTACAAGCGCACGGTCGAAACTTGTTTCCCCTTGCTCTGCGTTTCACCATATAGATCTACAAGCTCACGGCGAAGGCATACCACTTCCCCCTTGCTCTGCGTCTCACTGTATAGATCTACAAGCGCACGGTCGAAACTTGTTTCCCCTTGCTCTGCGTTTCACCATATAGATCTACAAGCTCATAGCTAAGGTATAAGGCTTCCCCTTGCGCCACATCTAACTCCATGGGCCTACCAAATCGCAATCGATGACATCCGAATGAGAGCCCAGAGAGCGATAACGATAACAACAAACGCGATCCTCTCTTTCTTACACACAAGACCATTTCTACGAATTGCGAGTATTTTTCTCAGTAAAATCATTTCATTTTATATTTCAATTTATTCTCGGACTTAACTCAACCTGTGACATCCCAGAGACTAAGGGACAAAATTATAGTAATTAACTTTTATATGCAACGAGAAGACTTTTGGAGGATTCCGTAGCCAACGTTTATTTTTTCTATTTTCCTTGAGCAAGCCCAGCTCACGTTGACTGTGGAACTACTTGAATCATCTCCAATAGTTGCACTTGATTGAACAATTTAGAATTCCGGTCTAACAAGGCACCAAGTTCTTTTATTTACTATTTTCCTTGAGACAGCCCAACTCACTTGGTGCGTTGTGTCCTGATCCACTAAATTGTGATATATCAGAATTAAATTCTTTGTATCTAGAATCCCTTAAATCGGCTGTTACGCTAATTCATAAGTATTCGGTGATGAGATAGAAACACTAACTCTGAGGACTTATTTTTAAAGACTTCACCTCCCATTTATTACTCTCATAGAAAAAGAGTAATTACGCGTTTTAGAATCACTTGGCGATGAGCTATGCATGCTCCATGCTCGGACATCCGTTTCGTGCATGACCTTAGACTCAAATTCATTTAGAACATTCCGCAACTATAATCTTACTGTTGATACAGACTGTTGACGCAGACTGTATCAATAGTCTGTGCGTTTAACTAGAGGTCTACAAACCCTAGTACAAGTTGGCTCCAAGCCGGCATAATTCTTTCAAAACATTTCAACCTTTCCTTGCAACCTCTATCCTGAACCGATGATGAAGACATCCTAGCTACATGGCACCAGGAATACTGAGGTTTTCTCCCTTCCCCAGTAAAATTCTCTTTTAATCCTTATTTGGGTCCCGTACACGAACAAAAATCATCCTTCAGATGATTACTTGGATACTTCAGGATATTCTTCCCAAGATATAATAAAACGAAGGAAGTAAATATCGTTTCATATATTCAAGATATATATGTAGTATATTCATCGTATACGTCAGATGTAACTCGGAATGCAATTAATAGATAAGTTAATAGTTAATAAAACTTGGCCGAGTCACTAAGCCTTTAACCCAAGTTTTTTAAAATTCGTTTTATTTTTTATTTTTTTAATGAATTTTTGAGAAAAAAAAATTGTTTTGCCCCGAATTTATACATTCCAAAAAATTCTCAAAAATTCTGTGTCAGATATGAAAATTTTCGAGTTTTGAGTCAGAGTGACTCAGAGTCGAAAGTATTCTTGCATTATGGATAATAATGGACATTTTTATCGATTTTTAAAAGCTTTTTTCGAAGAAATTACGCGCCAAAATGGTCTGCCCACTCTGGCTCAAAGCTCGAAAATTTTCATATCTGACACAGAATTTTTGAGAATTTTTGAATTGGGGCCAAAACAGTTTTTTTGATTCATAAAAAATTTTGTTTTTTTTTAATTACAAGAAATTTTGGAGTGTTTTTTTTAACACATAGAGCAAAAAAAAAATTATTGAGTAAATTGGAAAGGGTCAGCGTTGAAGGCTTAGTGACTTGGCCAAGAATACCACATATATTTTAGGTATACTCCGAAGTATATCAAACACATATTCCAGATGTACTCTGAAGTATATGAAACATGAATTCCGAGTATATATTCTAGTAAGTTGAACATATATTCGAAATATATTCCGGAATGTAAAGTACATATATTTCAGATACATACCAGGTATACTTCGATGACATGAAACTCATATTCAAAATGTATGTAGAATGTATTTGTTATATATTTGGAATGTAATTAGCAGTATACTTTCGAATATATTTCTAGCTACATTTAAAAATACATGGAAACTATATTCGTTGTACACGTCGACTGTACTTATTACAGATATCGAATATATTTACTTATATACTTTGCATATAATTCAACGTACATTCAAAAATATATTCGGCACATACAATTTTTCGAACAAAATATATTTTATATATTTTCAATATATTTTTCAATATTGAGACGATATCAAAGTGCCACGACCACCAAAAGTGAGAAGTGCATCGAGAAAACCGCCAAACGCGGCCTCCAGGAACATCCAGCAACATGAAACCGCCACACGCGGTCTCCGGGAACTTCCAGCAACATAAAACCGCCACACGCGGCCTCCAGGAACTTCAAATCTACCGCCGCGACGACGCCGACATCTACCAGGAACCAAATGGACAAATAAAGCGACCGACATTACCGGCCGTCTTAGGAGGGAGTCCAGGGAGATGCCGTCCAGCACCGGCGCTACACGACAACAAGAGTGGGGCGAGATGACCCCCCACCAGCGACCAAGATTGCATCAGCCCGGATTTCGGGTATAAAAGGGGCTGCGGAGCAGCCAAAATCACCATTCGTCGGCTCCCTTACGGAGCACACAGCCCTGGCGAAAGCTCTGATGGTCTGCTGCCTTAAAATAGGTTTCTATTAGTCTCTGACTACGAAACTCTGCTGAAATTCCTAAAGATTTCCTTACTCCAGCATCGGGCAACTGCTAGTGGAGACGCTAGCGACCGCTCCTGTCTGGGTTACCTTTTCCTTTAAAAATACTGGTTAACAAACCATTTGGTCCATACCATATTTGATATTTAACTATTGTAATAAACAAAAGCAGCAGATCTTCAATGAGCTCTTAGCATTAGAATCTTCCTTTGGTCACGTCCAGCGGGACAAATGAGAATAAAATAAAGATAAAACGCTTGTATTTTACAAATCATTTTGGGTTTATTGAATAAATTAAGAATTTTCTATTTTTATAATAATTTTCTTCTGATCCCCCTGTTCCAAGAACTCACGACGTTTCACACACACGGCGTATCCGACTGATTTGGCGGCCGCAAAAAGTGTGAACGTTACAATATATTTAAAATATACTTTATTTCCATGTGGGCAGCCCTATTAGGCTGGTCACGCTTCAAAGTACAGGACCTTTATAGATTTCCCTGTTAGGGCCTATAAAGGCTGCCCTATTAAGCCCCTACTAAAATAATGAAGAAAATTAATTGAAAACTTCTAATTCGTGCTTATTCAATCGAGTAAACCTGCATTTTAATTAGATATTATGTTTTTCTCTACATGATGGAACATATTAAAGGCTGAAAAACATATTAAAATTTGTTTAACATTGACGGAAATCGAACCTGGGGCCTTCCGGATGGTGTTGTTCCGCTGCGCTTTATTTTGTTTGTTTATTGGAATATCGGTAATATTAAATATAAAATGATATTACTATAATATAGCCCGAACTTTATAGATTTATAAGGCTGTGTCTGATGTGGTAATAATAAAAGCACATTCAGTTATTTTTCACGACAATCGGTTATATCGAAAAGTTACCTTGTAACTGAAAAGGTACATTGTAGACATTAGATAGGTGACCTGGCTAACTCTGATTAGAGTTAGCCAGGCGCTCACCTATCTAAATACTAACTCTTCGAGTCAACCCCGTGGTCACGCACTCTAGTACAGGTCAGTCAGATACTAACGAATACAAATACTAACGAACTAATTCGTGCAAACAATGAAACAAGCAACTTCGTTGAATATGTTTATAGATGGCAACAACGATACAATGTACCCTTTTCGGTATAACCGATTGTCGTGAAAAATAACTGACTGTGCTGTTATTATTACCACATCAGATACAACCTTATAAATCTATAAAGTTCGGACTATATTATACTAATTTCATTTTATATTTCATATTACCGATATTCCAATAGACAAAAAAAATTGTATAATCATATGAACTGAATGCCCGAGTGAGCTAAAGCGCAGCGGAACAACACCATCCGGAAGGCCCCAGGTTCGATTTCCGTCAATGTAAAAAAAATGTTAATATGTTTTTTCAGCCATTAATATGTTCCATCATGTAGAGGAAAACATAATGTCTAATTAAAACGAAGGATTACTCGATTGAATAAGCACGAATTAATAGTTTTCAATTAATTTTCTTTATTATTTTAGTAGGGGTTTAGTAGGGTTGACCGGGAAATCGATAAAGGTCCCGAACTTTGAAGCGTGACCAGCCTAGTAGGGCTGCACTGAGGTTCCCATACTGGGCCCCTAATAAAATTGGCGCAAACTAGAAAGGACCAAGTAGGAGCCCCAACAATTTTTCTGCACGGGATGGGCCGCCGGCATAGCAGTTTTTGTTGGAGTATCTCGGTTGGCTAACTTTAGCGAATCGAACAAAGAATTTATGTTGGCGGTAAAAAAACAAGAATATTTTAAGACATTTCCAAAGAATTTTTAATTTGATTTTCGGTTGACGAAAATATTAATAATAAAATAAAATTGAAATCGGTTATAAACGTGCTCAAAAGCACTGTATGACTTCAAAACAAACTTTATATAGAAAAATATGTCCTCGAAGAATACAATACAAGAACATATCGAGTATATATTCTCGAAAAAGCTGTCCTCAAAGCAGACGTTATATAGATAAATATGTCCTCAAAGACTACAATACAAGAACATATCGCGTATATGTCCTCGAAAATGCTATGTATTCAAAGCAGACTTTATATAGACAATCGCGTCCTCAAAGTCTACACTACGAGGACGTATCGTACATGTCCTTAAACTGAATTTCTTTCATCGACTTCTGCAAATAGGGCAGAGAAACATTTTGATTAACGTATAATAATGTTAAAAGTGGTTCCCAAAGAATTGTTTTTTAAACATTTTATTTAAGGTAATTACGCAGTGGTAGCGCGGAGAGGGTAAACTACATCGAAAGCAACGGAAGACGGAGCCCGAGTGCGAACGGCGTAGACGTTCATGCATGTACGAGTAAGAGTCAACAAATCCAAAATTTACTTTTACTCGTGATAACTTACAAATAACACAGTGAATCACTTTAAACTTGTGACTGAAGTCGGTGTGCGATAATTTGAACTTTTTTTGAGAAATTATTATCTTTGCATACTTTGTACGGGCTTAAGTTCATGAATTTGTTGCAAGCGGCCTTTATTCACTCTTAAGGCAGCTTTGCAGTGTGAAATTTTCAAAAAATCGATTTTTTTTGCTTTATCGAATAGAATACACTCTTCCGAATATTCCCTGAAATTTTCATGCCGAAATTCAAATTATTTCGGTTACTGTACATCATTTCTTGGAAGAAGGGAACGGAGCGCTACAGCTGCCGCGTCGGCCGTCTGCCCGTGCGACCGTTATTTCAATTGTCTCGTTCCTACCTGCTCGTGTACTTTCCAACGTGAGTCCGGTTCGTCTTTCAGTTCGGTTTCGAGATTCAAAATGGATAGATCTACGAAAGAGAAATGTGCGTGGCAGGATAGGAAAGTCTCGAGAAGCGGACATCCGCGAAATGAACGAAAAAGATCCGCGGGTTTCAAGGGAATAAATCGACACGATATCGAAACGGATCTAACGTTTGCGAGCACTTCGGCAGCAAAAATATTGAAAAAGAGTCCAGAGTTTGAAGTCCGAATCGATCAAACGTTCAGCTATGTGATTTTGGAGTTCTTTTTGGTTTTCGGCGCTCTTCAGGAACTGTTGAAGTGCAAAAAGTGTAATAGCGACGTGAAGTTTTTTAAAAAATCGATTCGCGGATCGGGCTTTAAAATTTGTGTTCAGTGTTCGTGTCCAGATCCGGCCGAGATAGATTCTTGTCCTTTGATAAAAAATGCTTATGAAATCAATCGTCGTTTCTGCTTTGCCATGCGATTGGTCGGCGTCGGCATAAATGGCATTAGAAATTTTATCGCCTTGATGGATTTAACTGCAAACTTCAATAATAACACATATTATGGAATCGTGAAAATCCTGCAGATTGTAGTGAAATCAATATACGAGGCCGTCGTGAAAAAAGCAGGTACCGAAGAGAAGGAAAAAACTTTGGAAGCAGAAAATCGGGGCGATATTCTGACGGTGTCCGGTGATGGATCGTGGTCGAAACGCGGTTTCACGTCGCGCATGGGTATCGTGTCCGTGATTGGAAAATATACCAACAAAGTTTTGGATGTTGCTGTCAAATCAAGCTTCTGCAAGGCTTGTGCATTCTGGAAAGGACAAGAGGGAACACCCGAGTACGAGGCGTGGTTTGAGACGCATGAATCCGAATGCAACGTCAATCACGAAGGCAGCGCGGGAAAAATGGAAGTCGATGGTATAATCGAGATATTCAAGAGATCAGAAGAATTGCACAACGCGAAATACGGTTTCTATATAGGAGACAGCAATACAAAAACATTCAAGATGTTATTAGAAGCCAAGCCGTACGGTGACGATTTGACGGTAAAAAAAAGAATCTCTTAGAACGATGTACGGGCGCGAATACTCAAAACAATAACGAGAGCTTCAATCACTGTGTGTGGCAACTCGCCCCAAAGCACGTATTCTGCGGCAAGCAGATAGTAGAAATCGCTACGCAGTATGCTGTGTGCACCTTCAATGAAGGTTACGACCTAATTTTAAAAATTTTGGAGACGATGGGATGCACGATAGGGCCGAGCGCCGCAGATTTCGCCGCTAAGTACAAGAATGGGCGCATCACCCAAGCAAACCGCCGAGCGTCCCTGGATAGCAAAGAGGCGAGGACAGCTCGTCGGACTGAACAATCCATTGAGCACGATCTTTTCGAAGAAGCAGAAGGGATATTGTATGGACCTGGCATCGCTGATTGACCGTAAGTAAACGATTTACCTAAAATTTCCTCACTTGAAACTTTGAACGCGTTTTTCTCGAAACAGCATTTTTCAAAACGGTGTCCAACCTGGAGGACAGAGTTTTAAAGCTATCGAGATGAATTTTTTACACAATATTCTTAACGTCATTGTTTATCGTGCTATGGAAGCTTTTTTTTTTTTTACATCTTCCTATTTTTTGTACAAAAAAACTGCCAAAAAAAAAGCTAAAATCGATACTTTTTGTTCAAACCGGCGCCATTTTTGCAAAAAAAAAAAAAAAAAAAAAAGCCTCCATAGCACGAAAGCCAATTATATACCGATCAACAATCTTTTTGTGTTTTTTGTTTCAGATCAAAATTGTGACCCCCAACGTGGACACCACATCCAAGTGCATTTTCTGCAACAATTGTTTCATCATTTTTATAGATATTAATTAATAACTAAATCGATCTTTAAAAAATTGTTTTGTATTCTTCAATCCCCAATTAATATACAAAAAAACCAGACCGATTAGATTATTTTTTCTTTAAAAAAAAAAATCGCGAAAAACAGCGATTTTTCGGGTTGTCACACTGGAAAGCTCCCTTAAGGGGAGGCGAAACCGCCGTGAGTGCGAGAAAGATAGCGAATATCTTTCGGAACAAGAATTCTCAGAAACTTGATCTTTTTTGGAAAAAATTAAAGTCTTACATCATTCAGAATTAAGAGGCTAATGATCTAAGAGTTTTCTTTTATCAAAAAACGTTCGGTGTCCTCTGAAAGATTGATTACAGTTTTTGTTACCGACGGAGTAGATTTCACCTCCCCTTAAGGTGATGTGCTACATGTCGTCTGTCTCTCTCAGATCGCCATAAGTGCGAGTGAGATAGCTGAATCTTCCCGATGTGTTATTCTTCGCCAGGGTTGATTTTTCGAATAACAGTCGAGAAGTACTGACTGCAGACTGCCAACACGCAGTCAGTACTTCTCGTCTTATGCCTGAAACATCAATTGTGATCAAGCACAACGCTTTACAGATTTTTGTTCCCAACCGAGCAGTAACACATCATCTTAAATGAATAAACATTAAAATCTTTGCACCGAGTGCAATACTTATTGTGCTCGTTTTAATTATGTGATATAAATATATATTGTAAGGGCATATGTCATTGTACCGTCTATTTCGAGCACATACATTCATTTCTAAATTTTGTATCATTTGAGGACATATATATATATATATACTAGGATTTTATTGTGGCTCGCGCGCTGCGCGCGCTCGCAATCGCCCCCTACCCAAGGGTGCCACCTCCGAAGGGTGCCTCCCCTCCCTCCCCTCCCCTGCCCTCCCCTGCCCTCCCCTCCCCCCTTCCGCCAAGCCCTGAGCCCGAATTATTCTAAGTCCCTCGATTCTTGACACGGCGGCGGCGGCGGCGGCGGCGAGATCTTTTTATAATATAGAGATATATATATATATATATATATATATACACACATATATATACAAGACCTCATATACAGGGTGTAACTAATCGGCATGATCGGATTATAACTGAAAAATGTAGAAAAATCATACGAGTAAGAATCACATTGCGAAAATGTCACACGACAAATCGTTTTCTAGTTATTAGCAATCAGCGTGGGCCAATCACAGAACTGTCGCTGTGACGTCACAGCGACAGTGCCCAGACGCCGCAACTTCGTTGTACTTCGATATAGCTCATATATAAAAGACGATCACTGCCCGCCTCTGCTCACTCACGGTCCGAAGGCAGCGTGAAACAAATGATGGCGCGATAGAAAATCCTATGTTTGACGCTTGAAATTATAAAATAAAAATCGTGGTGTCTTGGACATATTGATGAAAATTATTTAGGAGAAATCCAAGAATGCAGAAAATGATTTTTCTAATGAGTATTAAAAATCAATAATTATTTTGTTTAAAAAAACAGAATCTGTGTGATAAATTCTAAAAAAATATCAAAAAGATTGTTCAACGGCTGCAAGTTTTTTTCGCAGCAAAGCTCGGCATGTTTGAATTACGTTTCGTAATTAATTAACAGCAATAATGTGCGATTCTGCGCCTAGATATTGACATTTTTAAATGTACTGAAGGGCTCATTGCGACAGATTTTTTGAATCCGGAAAGCAATTTTCATAAACATAATTTAAAGGTATCCTATGGAATCTTCGGTCAACCATGAATTTACTTTCATTGTTCATTCTTTCGAGTATTTTTGTTGTCTAGCTTCTTTGCAAATGTCGTGGAGCTTTGCGAACATTGCGAACATCCAACCAAGCGACCACATCGAAATCGAAATTTCCAAAGATCTAGAGACTAGCGACCAGGAGACATGAAATAATTATTGTTTCCCGTTCTGTCCCGTATTTTTATTGCTTCTAAACGACTGCACGTTATCGCATCCTTTTTTCATGACGTAAGAATGTGAAAAATTAAAACTAGAGAAAATCAGACAGTTTCATAGTAAATTCATATTCATTTGCCAATGTCCTGGAGGTTTTCGAATCGGAATTCTCGTCCGAATTGCCCTATGCTTGTAGAACTATCGTTTTATCAACGATAATACACTTGAGAATAATTGAATCAAGCTGCTTCAACAAATACGGCAGTCTTGGAATATACGAAAAAGCGCAAGTGGAAGTCACGTGACTCTGCTGTTGTTCTTTATAGTATCTTGTGTTTTATTGACTTTTGAAGAACTGATGGTCGCAGTATCCGTTCTTCACAATAACAGATAAGAAAAATAATAGTAAAAAGTGGAAAATATCTTGTTGCGTATTATACTCCGATTTTTTTGCGGATGTCCTGGAGATTTTATGAACCGGAAATTTTCTCCTCGTCGTTTTGAGTTTGCTGAATTAGCTTCATTCTAAGTATTCGAAACAGTCTACCATTCGAATTAAGCAGCCACGTAGAAGATGGAGTTTATGAAGATCCAACATGAAGCCCGGCCGGAAGACACGTGATTGTATCGTTGATTTCAATGCTGATGTAAATGTTTATTCATCTAAAAATACTGTTGTTCGCAAGATCCGTCATTCATGATAATCGAATGCTGTGTATGATTTCTCTGCGAATGTGCTGGAGGTTTATCGAGCCAGAAATTACGTCTACATCAAAAGTTTTCCGCACGATCGATTAGAGTGAAATAATTTCAGTATCTTCTTTAATGTCATAGCAATCAGAAAAACTACGTTTGACCTAACAGAGATCCTTGTAAGATGTAAAAAAAATGTTATACCATTTCGTTGCAGCAACGTTGCTAACTTCTTTGCTATATTTCGACGAAAAGACACACTGTTTTATTTTATTTTACCTATTATTTGTATGGCTTTTGATAGGCTACACGGCGCAGTATTCTTATTTATCAGAATCGAAAAATGAAAAGTATGATATCGATAGTTACTCGTTCCGTATTAAAGTTCGATTTTATTTCTGAATGTTCTGGAGGTTTCTTGCGTCAAATTTTTGTTTAAATCGTCTTACGACTTCTGAAACAACTCTAGTCTAGCAGATTCATTAATTTATATGAGAATACTTTAGTTCGCAGCATCTCTTATTTATGATCAGAGAATATTAAAAATAATTTGATCTAAATATAAAAATAGTTTTCTAGTGAATTCTCTTGTTTGGATATGTCCTAGAGGTTTATCGACACTGAACTTTATCCAGATTGTCCTATCTCAATTGAAGTAGATATTTTCTAACTGACAGACTCACTGCGAAAATTGAACTTAGCTCTATTCTAACAAACCAAATAGAACCAAGGACTCACATAAAATTAGGAGTTTGTGAAGATTCAGAAAATAGTGTCCGCCAATCATAGATGTTTATTTACCTCGCTTTTTCGATATCCGCATTACTCTTACTGAAACAATACCCAAATTACTTAAATTTCTATTTTTTTAGAATTCACGATTTTCGCAATTGAGCAACGTGTTCCTTGATGTTTACATTATTGTGTTATTATTTATTTTCACCATACCTGCGCGGAAAGTTCGAATTGCGTAAAGCCCGTAGGGCGGGAAGTCGAACTTTCCGCTGCAGATATGGTGAAAAATAGTATACTCCACTGGGGAGTGAAAGTAGACTATCCCCAACCGCGTGTTTACCACCCGAGCCGAAGGCGAGGGTGGAAATCTTGCACGCGGCTGGATATAGTCTACTTTCCCTCCCTAGTGGCGTAATATACTATTACGAGTAGAGATATTAAACTTTGAAACGAATTGATAGCGCTGGATAAAAAAATAGAGGCTGTTTTTCTGACATCTGTTGTGATTTGTTTTCTGTATGTCAAATAAAACTCGCATATCTGACAGCACATATTGAACGAAACCGCTAAGAAAATATTCGCCCTTGTTCTCTGGACTTCCTGTCGACCCAGGACATGTAGTATTGTTCCAACGCACACTATGCACCGGTATGAGCACGGACAGAGAGCTGCGCGGTATGGACATCGTTATTATCCAATACGGATAATCAAAACCGATTGTAAGTAGCAACACAATTTGCTTAAAATAATGCTATTGGGAAGTAATTACATTTATTAATAACCAATGACACGATATTTGTGGAAAATTGCACGAAATTTATTATTTTCTAAGCGAATCGTGAGTCCCTCGAATCCATCAAAATTGATGAGGAAGGCAATATCTTGTCCCCCGTTGTGGACATTCGCTCACTGGCGAATACCTCGAGCATTACAGACGTAGCGGACGGAGTGTGTGAGGCAACAGTAGCATTGCCCGTAGCTTCCGGAGCACATTCGCAAGTCGATGTACTGCCACGCACTCCGGAAGGTTATTCTCCGTTCGGTTCTCGGCTAGTTTGCCAATCGTTCGACGCAACGCTTCCTCTTAATTTAGAGATAAGTTCTAGGTTTGACGCAAACGTGGATCACTTCTTCCAAGCTCAAATGACCAACTTCCGATTATCGCAGCAGTGTCACGGAGTCCGGTAATTCGTCCTGAGCTTACAGTGGCCCACAATCTGGATGCGCATCGACATGCCAGCCAAGAGAAGTGCGGCATTGATGAAGTATCTCCGAATATTAATGATGCAGACAGAAAAGTAAGGGTTTGAGATTGCTTCCTTCCATTTTACCCTCTAGTATTTCATTTTTCATTTTCATTCAGTTCCTATTCCGACGTACACCCATGAGGGATTTACCTTGACCCCCTAGCCTTCTTCCTTACATTCCTAACAGGAAAAAAATTGTCTATACGTGCATTATAAAATCAAATTTATTTTCTTTAGATTAATTATAATTCGTATATCTCAAAAAAAGTTTGGTACTCGCGTTATTCATTCTGTGTAAATTATTATCGTATTTCATAGACTAGTTACATAAAAGTCAAAGCTTTGTGGGATACGCCCATATTGAATAAATGTCTCATAAAAATACATCGGCTATTTGCAGGTCGAGTTAACGCAAGAGTCAGGTGTTTATATTTTGGAAACTCAGCTCTTTGAAATTATTAATAACTACTCGACCGATTCCCGTGAAATGTGCCGTCGTCTGATCAAAAGTATTGTTGGCGACAATAGGCTAGTCGCTATGACACCAAGAGGCAGAAATGGCTTTCAAGCAATACCATCCGATGTCTTGACTGCTGTAGAAAGTATTTGTCTAATTTTATTCTAGTATTAATACATATAGAGACGGCGGTCGCGTGGTATAGGTACGGATTCGAATTGAACTGACGCATTCTATTTTCTGGGTCTACAACGAATTTTAAATATTGCACTGTGAATAAGTCGGTGTATGCAAAATTTGAAATGGATTCACCGTTTAGTTACCGAGATATTGACAATCGAATTTGGGCTATTTATCATTGCTGTTATCGAACTGTCAATGATTGGTAGCACATAAACTGATGCTCACTCACTACTTCCCCTACATCGCAAGCGTCTCCGGGCCTATCCCCTCTCGAGCCTAGCCCTTTAACCTCCTTAACACATTCAAAACCCGATGAGTCCGTCTGCCGACACAGTGGTAGCTTTTGAAAATCTGGTATTAATTGCACGATTTAGTGTATCGCTATGTAGTAACAAAGCGGATCCTCCATCCGTTTTAGGCTCTGAAATTAGATTATGGGTCTAGTTTGAGTCGTTTGAGTCGTTTAAGTCATTTAACTACATTACTATAAAATCTTTTGATATTAGCGAATGCATTTAGTAAACTAATAAAACGTATTCTAGGAATTAGATCAACTTCCTTCGCGCTTACGGTACATTCTGCAAAGTAACATGTTCTGTTTTTAGCAAGTATGTTCATTTTCTGATGTTTAAATATTGCAGAATTTGTGAGATGTTCTTCCGACTCAGCCGGTGCAATGACTCATCCCCAGTTTATTCGAATACTAACGAAAATGTGCAACAACATGCGGAATCCCAAACCCTACAGGAGGAAATAAAATCGACAATACTTATGGATATCGACGAAGAGTCATTAAAATTTTTAGTTACAAACCATTAGATACCATCTTTTTTCTAACGTAAACATTCTAAAATTCATTTCACCCTTTATGATGCTCCAAAAACAAAAAAGACAAAAGGCAGACAGTCTCCTCTATATTTTCTTCATTTCACGAAGTCTGGGGGTAGATATTTTCAAATTTTGGTTTCTTGAGATAAAAGATTGTCGAAATAATAGAAACGCTGTGAACTAGATTCTTGCAAATTACTTTTGTACAATTTTAACTCCCTACAAAAGGACGCTTTGTGAACAGCATAAAATTGTAAGGAATACATATGCAAGATTCTACTGCATTCTTATACCAGCATTTTAATTTTATCAAATATTTACACACAATATTATAACAATACAAAGAGGTAAAATTTTGTGAAATGTATTGACCCATTTACACCCAAATCTACGCGAATCCAAGGTCAAGCAGATATAACAGAATTATTTTCAGAATCATTCTATATATCAAATATACGTGATTGTTGCTGAATAATCGCCTCTTATTTTAGCTTCTTTTCTTAACTATTGGGTTAATAATTTCTTTTAAGCACAAACAATGTGTGTTAATTCTTCCATATCCGTATGATAAATGGGTGCAATTGACTCTTCATATAATCGCGCGATTATTTGTTATCGCGAGATAACATATAACCACAGCCTAATGAAATTAGATGATTGATGTTTCAAATGCTGCTGAATATTTTTTTCATACAATTAATGGAACTCCCACGAATCATTGGATTTCTAAGCGAACTGTGTAATATTTTACTCGACGCCTGTAATTTTGGATGTAAAAAGTACTGATTATTTCTCTAATAATAATTTTGGTTTATTCTTTAGTAAACATTATTCATTAATCACCACTTTCATCTGTGCGCGCGATTTTCTTTGTCACTACAAAGGAGAAAATCTAAAAATTACGTTTCGTACAGTCTGCCGCATTTATACGATGGATTTTTCAATTGAGCTATTTAAAAAATTACACTTCATTCGGACTAACCCAATTACGAAACTATTTTCATTTTCCCAGAGACGCCTTGTGCCCCCTAAGTCCCCCCCCCCCCCTCCTTACGGGCGCGTTCCGGAGATTGGGGTACGTTGTCGATTTTTTCAACGATTTTTCTTATAGAGAGGAGTAATATTGCTGAAGAAAATGTTATGCTATATTTATATTTTATTTTATTTTATTTTATTTATATTTATGTTTTATACAAACTTTAAATAGCATACGCATTCTAACATTTCACCCGTAGTTAAAGGTGTGTTCCGCAGATAGGGGCTCGTTCTTGATTTTTTCTCAGATTCTTCTGGTTGAAAGAAGTAATACTGTCAAAGAAAATTTCGTGCAATGTCGAAACTTTGAAAAGTATAAAAATCTCAATATTTCACCCCTGTTAAGAGTGCTGTAATACACTCCAAGATTTTTTTTCTTACACCCTTAGTCGTTATGATAACTTTTTATACCTAGCATAACCAATAAGGTTCATTAGAATAATTTTTTTTTGAGTTTTCGTTGCATTCCAACGATGCAAACTTCAACACCATAGTTTGGATATCAATTTATTAGCAAGATTCATTACTTTTGTCCATAGAATTGATTGCTCATTTAATTTATTATGCGACAATTAGACCGGATTTTGGAATTGCTCCAATCGATTATGTGAAGGCATTGCGTCGATCGAATGGAATACCGGCAACGTGTTTCGAGTTCCTGAAAAACCAACATTTCTTTGTTACTTTCCATTCTATAGT
The DNA here is from genome assembly GCA_963970395.1 of Ephialtes manifestator. Lineage (NCBI taxonomy): Eukaryota > Metazoa > Arthropoda > Insecta > Hymenoptera > Ichneumonidae > Ephialtes > Ephialtes manifestator. The sequence goes on from CAXAOA010000146.1 coordinate 36,368, forward strand.
TTTCATTAGAGTGAGCACTCCACTCGACTTTAATGAATTTTATTATTTTGTAAAAAAATTAAAAACATATATCACCCACCGCTTATATGCAGCTGTTGTTTCGCGCCCGGCGGTTTCGTTAGTAACAAACGAAGGTGCAATTGTTTTCTATCAATATTCATAGTGATCGATGATCCGTAGTAGCTTCATAGTGTATTGTGTGCCAACGACTCCATTATTACTTCCGATATTAGAGAGCAAAAATCTTTTCAAATGGGCGAGTACACACAGCGCGAGTATGTCGAAATGTTTTTGGCGTTGGGTGCCTGCAACGGTCAACCAGGCTCAGCATCACGACTACACGCCGAGCGGTCCCCGAGGGCACGCCACCCGGTACAAAACGTCTTTCGCAATTTGCTGGATAGGTGCTTGCACACCGATGCCCTCCTGCCAAGGCCACACGTCAACGGCGGAATACTACATGTAAACCCTCGCGTAGTGGAGAATATTCTTGCCACCGTGCATAGATAACGGACTCGGAGTACCCGAAGCGTTGGTCGTCAGCTAGCTGTCAATCACATGATGATACATCGGGTACTTAAACAGGATGGACAACATCCGTCCCACTATACTCCAGTCCAGAATCTCCACGTCGGTGACCCGCAACTGCGGATTATGTAATGCCGTCGTCTTCTCCGAGCTGCACAGAGAGATCCCGATTTTGTGCGGACAGTGCTGTGGACAGATGAGTCGATTTTTACAAGGGATGGTTTCCACAATCAGCACAATCACCACTATTGGGCCCGCCAGAATCCTCACGTGATGCGAGTTCGAGGTTACCAACAGCGATTTTCCGTAAACGTATGGGTTGGCCTCGTTGGCAATCGACTGGTACATAAGATAGCAATAGCTGACAATGACTATTCACTGCTTTCCTGATGTGGCGATTTTTTTATTAGTTGCTCGTTATTCACGAACTACAGATCTGTTTAGATTGAAAACTTCATCTAATGAATCTGAAAACAGTTACATATTCTATGAAATCAGAATACCCTGGCCGATTTTTGCCCCATTTGATGCTTGCAGTAAGTTTTAATCTAATTGATAAAAGTTAACGTACAGTTAACACCTACGACATCGTCAACAAAAATAATTTAATTTGAAAAATTCAATGTCTTATAAAATCTGAACCACTCTACCAATCTTCACCAAATTCGATATATACTACAACTGGATGTTAATTTTACCTTGCAAAAGATTTGAGCAGGTTTTGTCGAACTTAATTTGAATAAGAACGAAAACAAAATTTTTTCGAAAATTCAAAATTTATAATATCTAAACCGCTTTATGGATTTTGCTCAAATTCAATACCGACCTTTATTTTTCATTTCTCTATTTGTCCAAAACTATTTAGCTCATTAGCTGAAAAACTGCGGAAGATAGAGAACATACAGACATTTATTCTGAGTGTCCTGCCATTAAAAACTTGAAAATTTTTTTTTTAATGAAAACAAAGCTTCCTCTATAAGGAAGCAAAAATCGAGAAAAGAGGTTTAAAAAAATGTTCGTATGTATTTTTATGCGCGTGCAGAACTGCGAAGTTTTATTCACCTATACCTCAATAACTGATTCCAACTGGGCTGAAACTTGGCACACAAGTGAAACAGCAGCCCGTCTTTGAGTGCTGAATGTTTTAATAAAATGTATGTCGGTAGATTTGTAATAAGTGAAAAATCATGAGGAAATAATATGCAAGATTGTACTTTGCATCCTTTTCTAATGAAAATAATTTACGTGTAGGTTGGTCGCCACTTTCTTCCCGACCGAATGAATGGACAACTGTATGCACAGTTCTTGGCGAACGACCTTCCAGACCTTTTGGAAGATATTCCTCTAGCTGTCCGTCAGAGAATGACATTTCAACACGATGGTGCTCCACCTTACTCCACGCTCGCGGTGTTAATGCTGTTGAGGCATATGTTTCGAAACCGCTTAATTGCTCGTCGTAGTGGATTCCCATGGGCCCCAAGATCGCCGGATCAAAATCCTCTGGACTTCTGGTTCTGGGGGTACCTTAAATCCATTGTGTACGCAGGACGGCCTGTTGAAAACATCGAGGAGTTGAAAAATCGCATACGCGCGGCTTGTGCAGGAATTCAACGCACCATGATCGGCAAGGCTACCAACAGCGTATTAAGGAGGGCACGTCTGTGCATCCAGAAGCGCGGATGCCAAATCGAACAATACAATTAATCTATGTTATAGTATGTTATAAGGGAGGGAAGTGCATGTTTTTTGCCGAGGGTGAAGTGTCTTGCCCGAGGTGAAAATCATACTTCCTCCCGTGTAGCATTCGGGTGGTCGTTAATTAGGATTCGGACGAATTTTGAGATCGACGCCGCTCACATCGTTTGAAGAAAAATAAGTAGAAATCCTCTTCAAATATAAAATGTTTATTTTAATATTTAACTCTTCCGATAGAGCCTTTCATTCTGCTATTTCAAGTACATGGGATTTTACTATACCTCCATTCAATGTTTTGTCGAGTCCCTACATATTTGCCAAAAAATTTGCAACGTCGGGATATTTTGCGAAATAATTTACAGTATTATAACTAGACGCGGTACAATGAATTATTTATTTTGTAGAAGGTTCAACATTTTTTCTCTATTTAGTCACATACATGTCAAATATGTAGGAACCCGACAAAAAATTGAATCGAGGTAAAGTGAAATCCCATGTGTTATAAATGGCAGAATTGAGCCCTCCACTGGGAGAGTTAAGTATTAAAGTTGTAGAAATTATAAATTAAATTTAAATATAATTCGCGCGCGAAATAAAATCGACTCAATATCGATATTAAATGTCGACATTAAGTCAAGGCCCTTTACGAATTAGGCCGACGGGAGCCGAATATATACGAATATTTTCGCGACATAGAGCGTGTGACAATAAATCACTCTCTCTTCTCTTTCGGACCGTTCTCGAGACCAGACGTCTAAATATCTTTCGAGACTCAGTGGCAATATCGACGGCGAGTTTTTTTTTCCAAAAGCCCAGGCCTGGGTATCTTTCGACCTCGTACGATAATCCAGATTTGACAAAGCTGAGTATCTCACATATTTTATAAAATTACGTCGGTCTGTATTTCAATGTATAGGTATAATATTAAACTTTGAAACAAACCATACAAAAATATTTGATAATTAAATAAAGGAAGAGGCGAGCAAATAATGTATTAAACTTATAATTGTGTTATATCCTTTATATATGTGTATTTTTATGTGAACGTGTCTTAATTTTGATATGCCGGAAATTGTTATAATTCGAATACCAATTCTAATTATTATCTTATCTGTATTTTTTATTATATGTGTGATGAAAATTCTCATTTCTTTCAAACTATATATTATATGCATAATATCGAATAAAGTCTAATTTTTTTTTTTTTAATTAGAGGAAATAAAAAATAAAAAAATATTACAAAGTAAAAGAATTATATTTCAAGAGGGTTTTTATTTATTTATTTGCAAACAATGTGCCGGGCGTTATAATTTCAAAATTCGTCCGAATCCCAAATAACAATCACCTTAGTATAGCATAGATACTTTTTCCCCGATATGGCTAAAAAATAACCTCATTTCGTGGTTGAAACATAGTTGCAAGAATTGCTTATTTTTAACCAATGATGGGCACGCATGTGGAGTATGGTTTTTATTACTCCCACCGGACCGGAATTAAATTTTTCCTCCCTAGGGAATAATGAATCCGTTTTGCGCCTGCGTCTGAGTCAGAGGTCAAATATAAGCGATGCTCATATTTGACCTCTGACTAAGCACCTGCGTTACATGCACGAAATGTGGTTATTCTAGCGAAGACAGGACTTGTACTGTTACTTGTACTTGTATTGATAGTAAGATTTCCGAGACGCGGTCAACCACGAATTTGCGGTAGTCTTATCTTGTTTTCAATAATTTATATAGAATGTTAACTGCACGCGGATCTTTATTTGTTTTTGGTAGCCTTAAGTAATCGTGACGCCGGTATTATTAGTTGTTCCTGCCTTCAGCTATTTTTATAAATACACCATCATTGTCACTGGATAGTTTTCAGAACATCACGATTTCTCTGAATGTAGAGTCGAGAACTCGACTTCATAGTTATGCAATTTGCCGTTGTATCTTCGAGTTACGGAGAAAGTATGTGGCGCACGACCCGCGACACATTGTTTATTTGCTAATCGGTCATACGTTCGACGTGCTCAGGGCGTTGTTGGTGCGTTACACCATGAGCAAATGATTGATATAGGTGCTTTTTCGAGACCTGGAATAGGCTGTGCCAGATACACCTAAGTTGTTTAGTAAAAAAAATGTTTAAAAATATTATAATTTTCCGAAAAAGTTAAATTACGTTTGTTGGCCCTGAAATTATAGGGAAATAAATATGGTCAATGGAATTGCATTTCCAGAAGCCCTGAAATGAAAGAGTGAACGGTGTTTTTAAGAATCTGTTTTTGACTACTGGTTTCTCATTCACAAGCTAAATATTCTTTCGGTACCTCTATGAGAAAGTATCGTGATCGATTCTGACCTCCTCATAGAGAAAGCTCTGTAAAAAAGCAAAAAAAAAAGAGAAAAGCAATTTGACAAAGCGATTCTACAGTGCAGGTTTGTTTTAGCTTGAAAAACGTTATTTAAAAAATGTTGTGTCATAAAATTTGTCCCGCTCGACCGATTCGTGTCAAATTTGTACATAAACTATGTTCCATGTTAATCCGTATGGGAACTGAACTCGAACCCGGTACGTCGTAATTTGCACAAGCAAGCGCGCCAACGAAATTTTTCAAAACATTTAAAATCGCATTAAATTAGACCGGCTTGACTGAGTTCCGTAAAATTTGTTTTCATTCGTCACAAATTCAATATCTGTTATCTACGAGAGCTGGATATAAGTTCATCTTTGTAAAAAAATTTGAGCTAAAGTCGAAGTTGATTCGAATTATAATAACAAACATCAATTTTTGGAAAATTCTATAAAATCTGAACCGCTTTATAGATTTAGATTAAATTCAATACCAAACGTCCTTTTTCGTAACTCCATTTGTCAATATCTATTTAGCTAATTAGCTAAACATTTCGGCAGCTAGAAAACATACAGATTTTTTCCGAAAAATTCAGTTTTATGGAATCCGAAAAGATGGTTCAATACTTTCGTAAATTTATGCAGAGGAAGAAGCGTTGCTGCCTGACCGGGGTTCATACGATAATGAATAAAACCGTGTAAGCAACGTTCGAGATCAAGTGAAAATCTAGAAAATGATTTCCTGAATGGTTTTCATAAGATTGTGTAAAAAGCGTTAAAACAAATAAAGTAAATACAGTTTTTACAAATTCACCAATAATCGTGTAAAACCGTTAAAAAGATCGAGTTAAAATCGTTCTCAAAATAACGTTAAAATAAATTTACGTCACGGCAGCACGGAAAGTGAGGTTTTCCGTGCGCTTCACGCACGAAAAACTCTCTTTCCTCGCCTTCTAACGTAAAGTCGAATGCAATACTCGGGCGGAAAATATTTTCTCAGCTCGTGTGAATGCAGCACTCGCCTTAGGCTCGTGCTGCAAACTCACACTCGCGAGAAATGTATTTTCCCTCCCTCGGGCCGCAATATACTATTTCTCATTAAGTATAAATCATGTAAATAGCATACAAAAAAATGAGCAGACAAAGTTTTCGAAAAGAAAGCTAAAATAGTGTAATAATAATCAAATAATAATCGCGTAGAAAGCATTTTTAAACTTGAATAATAACCGTGTAAAAAAAGTATTTAAAAATTACTTAAAAATCGTGTCAGCAGCGTTAGAAGAACGTAAAAAATCGTTCGGGAATTGATTCTAAAAATGTGATTAGAAATCGTTTAAGAAATCAAGTGAAATCGTGTAAGAAGCGTACAAGAAATTAATAGGCGTGTGAAGTTTTTTAAATGCGAACTAAATTTCGGTCACTGTGTCCGGCAACGGCTAATCGCAGCACTAAAAAATGTTTTCACATGAACATAGCTGATTGCCACCAACTGTTTAGAAGAGGATTTGTTAGGCAATTATTTTTTCATCTGACAGCAAACGTCTCCCGTGTGTCGAGATAGAGACACCTGAAGAAAGTAAGGAAAAGCTTTTACATTGAATATTTCCAATTATTATATGAATTCAATATTCACAATTGTTTACAAAATATTATCTAGACTTTGGAGATGGACTTTGGGGATGAAAATAAGAAGCCGGACAAGTGTCAAATTGCTACAACAAGAAATAAGGTATCTCTTTTAATACTAATTGTGAACATTGTTTTTATTGTACATTTTTTTCCAAGATTATTATGTCATCATACTTAAATATCTAAAAATCCGAGAAAGGAAGTTTAGAAATAAAAATCGATGTTGTGTGTGTCCGTAAATTGAGTCACCTATTGCTGAAGAACCGTTTTATCTATCTAGTTGAAACTTAGTGCGCAATTCAAGCAGCAGCTTCTCTTTGATTATTGTATTTTTAACAAATTGTATGCACCAATTTCGTTTTTTTTTCTTTTGAGCTCTTTTGAAAAACTTTGTGGTGGCTCCAACTTTCGTAAAATAGCCGTCATTTCGCTAAATCGTTTTTCATACGGAAAAGTGCACTTAACGATGATTGGTATTGAAATGGTCTGCAATCGGTTGAGCGGTTCTAATTTTATGAAGTTTTGAATCTTCCTTAAAACATACGAAGTTCTATTAACTTTTACAAAACTTTTATAACATGGTAACGAAATAAAATTTAGTGATATTAGAAACATAATGTATTGAAGATCATAAAGGTAGTTTCGTAAGTAGTGAGTAAATAAAGTGCACAGTCCTCATTGCATTGTTCTCTTCAATGTTATTGTAGCCTGAAGTTGTGGAGGAGCCATGTTCCCAATGCCAAATGTACCGAGCAATTCTGCGTCTCGTAAGCACTATTATAGATGCAAATATGGAGGATCAGGAACGCCAATATGATGCAAATGAAAATGGGCACGAACACCGATTCCGAGCGCTCTTCTTCTTTACTCTCAGACAACAGATCACCCTTCAAGAATTCATAAATGAATTCCTCAATAATTGCTAAAAGTAGATATAGGCAAAGATTGCGAGACAGGTGGGCGTGACCTAGTGGCGCCAGTCGCCAGAGGGGCGTGACCTACTGGCGCCATAGGGGGCGTGGTGGCAGTAAGCCCGCCCCTCCTTCCCTAGAGTGTCTTTTTCCCTCCCTTGAGTGCCCTCCCTCCCAGAAAATCCCTCTAATTACCCCTCCCTCTTCCCACCCCTTGCCCCTCCCCCCTGAGAGAACGACTGTAATTCGTCTCTATAATTGTCCACAACCCCCCACCCTGTACATATGTCGTGGTAACTCACAGAAAATTCCTCTAATTATCCCTCCCTCTTCCCACCCCTTGCCCCTCCCCCTCTGAGAGAACGACTGTAATTCGTCTCTATACTTGTCATAACCCCCCCCCCCCCCCGCCCTGTACTTTTGTCGTGGTAACTCACCCCTCTTCTCCTTCCTCTTGTTTCCGCCCACGCTGTGGACTAAAATCGCGAAAGCACCACGTGGTCCGTGCATTCAGCTGGGGCCCAAAAATTGATAGTGGCGCCACAGGTGAGCGTCGCCGTAAGTCCCGAGCGCTGGCCCGATATCGCGAGAGACGACGTGCTTTCGGCTCTCCGCCGTGTGTCTGACTGAGAGAGAGCCGTCGTGTTCGCGTCGCTCTACCGTGGGCCCGACTGAGAGTCGACGGCGGCGCCGCCGGTGAGTGTCGCCTGAAGTCCCAAGCGGTGGCCCGGATCGCGACAGACGGCGTGCTCTCGGAGCGCCGCCGTCGGTCCGACTGAGAGTCGGCGGTGGCGCCGCCGTTGAGTGTCGGCGGAAGCCCCAGCCGGTGGCCCGAGATCGCTAGAGACGGCGTGCTCTCGGCGCTCCGCCGTGGGTCCGACTGAGAGTCGATGGTGGCGCCGCCGGTGAGTGTCGCCGGAAGTCCCAAGCGGTGGCCCAAGATCGCAAGAGTTGGTGTGCGCTCAGCGCTCCGTCGCGTGTCCGACTGAGAGACGACGGTGGCGCCACCGGTGGGCGTTGTTGTAAGTCACGGCTGATGGTCAAGGATCGCGAGAGAGAGAGAGGGAGAGAGACCCGTGAGAGATATATCAAATAGCGGCCGCGGCCCAAGACCGCGAGAACCCCCACCCGCCGCGACCCCCTCCCACAGCGCTCCCACCTTCACCCACCAGCGCGAGATGATCGGCGCGTCCGTATACTCGATCTTCTCGCGCTTTTTCATGCTTATTCTACTGTCTATGAGAAATGGATTTTTTAAAATAAATTAACACTTACATATTTATAAATTTGTTTATTTAATTATTGCTTATATGTTTACAATATTTTTTTGAAGACGCCTCCTGAGTTCGTTGCTTGGCATCCATTACATTTTCTGCGTTGTGGTGGTGGCGGGCCATCGATGTAGTCCCTCAAAGTTGCTGTCTTGTAGTGTAAATAACATGGCAGGTATGAAGAGACTTCGCGATCGGCTTTCAGATGTTCAGGTAGTTTTTCCCACAAAACAGATATATGTCGCCCCCAGTGTTTTAATAGCAGCGGTTTTGGAATATACTCCAGCTCGGATTTGGTGAGTTCCCAAGGATCCTTGGAGCAGTCGATTATCAGTATGCCGTCGATGGTCTCCATTGTCATAGGTGTTGGAGAGAGAGAGATAGAGACCCTGAGATGATGGCTCCAGGAGTGTTTCTTCACGACTGACCTATCTCAACGGTGATCGTCTGGTTATATGTAGATGATTCACATGTCTTGGGGAAATGGGTGGGGTAAAAGGTTTCGAATGATAACAGTCACACAAGAAATACTTTTTCCAGTTTTTATGGCCTATCTTAACGGTGGTCGTCTGGTTATGTGTAGATGATTCACGCGTCTTGGGAAATGAGGGGGCGGTGAGAGATTTCGAATGATAACAATTACACAGGAAATACGTTTTTCAGCTTTATTCATTATTATTTACAAGTAGCAGCCAAATCTTGCAGTACAAGTTTGTATACATGAGATTTTTTTTCTTCTTCTGTTACATATACCGCCGCCCCTTCTATTACGTTTTGTATTTTTTACAAATTTCTTCTGTTTATTTGTCCTCGCTCGAGAAGAATATTTCAGTCGTTTGTAGTAACGTGCGACGATGCGATCATTCTTCAACTTGTTTGCAGAAAAATTGTTGCAAAAAGCTTCCAGAGTATAACCCCGACACATATAATCAAGAAACGTAAGGCAGTATTCACCACACACTCGTGACTTGATGGCTTGCAGCGGGGTTGTATTCCATTCGTAGGTTCTTGTGTTGGTGTTGTGGTGGTGGTGGTGGTGGTGGTGGTGGTGGTGGTGGTGGTGGTGGTGGTGGTGGTGGTGGTGGTGGTGGTGGTGGTGGTCGTTACTCTCGTTGCGAAAAGTGTGTAAAAAAAAAGGGAAAAGGGCAGCAGTTAAAAGTCGGTTCATCGATATACTATCGTTGTCTCAAGGGTCACCGCAACCATTGACGCTCGTCATCCGGACCTATTCTTTTACACCACACTGCACTTACGCCTTTTTTTTGTAAGTCCGTTAATGAGTCCCCTGAAGCTGTATCACTCTAACAGACGGTATTGCCGAAATAGGCTCCGTTCTTTTTGCTAGTTTTTCCTCGTAGAATACTACGAGGATAGAATGTTTCAGAACATCACTATAGACTCGTAAATATAACATTTTGAAGACTATCAGCCATACTAAGCAAAAATTCGGTAAATCGGTCAAGCGTTTACGGTGTTGTAAGTAGAAGAGGCCCACGATCGCGAGACAGAAGGGGCGTGGTGGGGGTAACCCCTCCCCCTCCCTAGAATGCCTTCCTCCCCTCCCTTGAGTGCCCTCCCTCCCAGACAAGCCCTCTAATTGTCCCTCCCTCTTCCCACCCGGTCCCTCCCTTAAGTGCCCACCCTCCCATACAAGTCCTTTAATTGTCCCTCCCCCCTTTCCACCCCTTAACGAGAGAACGACTGTGATTCGTCTCTATACTTGTCCACCACCCCCTCCTTGTACGTGTGTCGTGTTAACTTACCCCTACAAGACCTCTAATTGACCCTCCCTCTTCCCACCCCTTAACGAGAGAACGACTGTGATTCGTCTCTATACTTGTCCACCACCCCCTCCCTGTATGTGTGTCGTGTTATCTTACCCCTCTTCTCCTCCTCCCTTTTGTTTCCGCCCGCGCTGTGGACCAAGATCGCGAAAGCACCACGTGCTTCGTGCATTCTGCTGGGGTCCGAAAATCGACAGTGGTGCGTGAGCGTCGCCGTAAGTCCCGAGCGGTGGCCCGGGATCGCGAGAGACTACGTGCCCTCGGCGCTCCGCCGCGTGTCTGACTGAGAGGCGTCGTGCTCTCATCGCTCCGCTGTGGGTCCGACTGAGAGTCGACGGTGGCGCCGCCGGTGAGTCTCATCTGAAGTCCCAGCCGGTGGCCCAAGATCGCGAGAGACGGCGTGCTCTCGGCGCTCCGCCGTGGGTCCGACTGAGAGTCGATGGTGGCGCCGCCGGTGAGCGTCGCCGGAAGTCCCAAGCGGTGGCCCAAGATCGCGAGAGGCGGTGTGTGCTCAGCGCTCAGCTCCGTCGCGTGTCCGACTGAGAGGCGGCGGTGGCGCCACCGGTGGTCGTTGTTGTAAGTCACGGCTGGTGGTCAAGGATCGCGAGAGACCCGTGTGCTCCGTGGTATCCGACTGACTGTCTACAGTGGCGACGCACGTGAGAGTGATATCAAATAGCGCACGCGACCGCGAGAACCCCCACCCGCCGCGACCCCCTCCCACAGCGCTCCCACCTTCACCCACCAGCGCGAGATGGTCGGCGCGTCCGTATACTCGTTCTTCTCGCGCTTTTTCATGCTTATTCTAATGTCTATGAGAAATGGATTCTTCGAATAAATTAACACTTACATATTTATAAATTTGTTTATTTAATTATTGTTTATGTTTACAATATTTATATACATATATATACACACGAACACACGCAGCCGCGCCAAATTACTAAAACTAAAAATACTGTACTTAAGAGAATTCGCTTATAAACACCGCATGTTATTAGTATTACCTGGGTTTAACTTCTTCATTTGGCTGCAGCCAATGTCTTCTTGTTAATTTCCAACATTTTCTTTACCTCGTTTGTGATATATGGAATACAAAATACCTTTAGTTCTACGAACACTACATCGAATAAGTGACCGTAGAAAGAGGGGTCCATTCTGTGCTGTACAGCGTCATGCAAAGGATTTGCGTTTAGTGTAAAAAGTTCTTTAACTCGAGCTTCATTTACGTTTTCGGATGATTCATTAGCTGGAATGTGAAGAAGCAATTCTGCACACAGAGTATCAATACACGTTTTGACACTAGAGGCAAATCGTTGAAGTCTTCTGAAGCGCTCCTCGACGCAGACCGTCACGTTGCATAGACCGTCAAATGATGTTTTTTGCATAACAACTGCTGGTGAATAATGACTCTTCTTTTTCTTCGGTGGTGGAGGGTCTAGCTGAGATTCCTCGTTATTGTCATCAGCTTCCTCGGTGGTTGACTCTTCAGGTCGCCGATCGAACACAACAGCCTTTGACCCAAACGCTGTTGTAAAGCAAACCTCGAAGTCCTCGATTTTGAGTGGCGGCGAGTTGGTACGATCGCTCTTCCAACCATAACTTTTGCAACTCGTGAAATGAGCACTTATATCTTCATAGCAGTCTTGTAGTTTACTCCACGCCGAAGATTCAAACACTATCCCTCCTGACGAGTTATTATTTTGTAATTTCACAATAGGTACAATTTCTCCATTTGCACGTGGTTGAAGACCAACACTTATTTTTTTGGTCTCCGAAGCGTTGAGATTATATGTCGACCCCAGAAGTAGTGGTGATTCTAATTTTTTCTTCTCTTCAGTTGACAGAATACGGTACATGGTGTTCACACTTAAATCTGAAGTACTCATGTCGAAAATGTGCTTCAACCACAATGGAGCGTGTACACGTATGGGAGAGAACACTGCAGCACGATTTATCGATGCGTAGTTTAACTATATTTATGTTTGATGTAGTATGGAACCGCTCACTGGTCTTTCTGGTGGTCACCCCGTCGCCAGTCTTTTTTATATATGCCGCGTACGAACCCTCTCCACCATATAATAGAAGGTAGTTTATGGTGGGGGAAACGGTTTACATATGAGTCATCGATGCATTGTTGTTGTGGTATTATATTTTCAGACATGGTTAATCTACAGCAAACGGTTATCTTGCTAGGTTCCCAGAAAAGTTGAGTGCACTCTTTCACCCACCGCTAATGTATTTTTATGACCTATAAATTGTGTCACGATAGTCTAAAGGTATGTACGGCGGGGTGAGGGTGGCTCTTAAAATTCTCTCAAAAGGAAAATTTTATCCTTGCCTACCAAAAAGCTTGATTTGGACCACTCATCTGTATGACGCACGATTTTAGAAGAAGTCGTAAATCTTATCTTTTTTGACTAAAAGCGGAAATATATATCCTACTCGGCGGAGGGGTAAGTATGAGTATGCTCTTAAAATTCTCTCAAAAGGAAAATTTTATCTTTGCCTACCAAAAAGCTTGATTTGGACCACTCAACTGTATGACGCATGATCTTAGAAGAAGTCGTAAATCTTATCTTTTCGACTAAAAGCGGAAATATGTAACCTGCTCACTGGAGGGGTGGGTGTAAGTATGAGTATGCTCTTAAAATTCACTCAAAAGGAAAATTTTATCTTTTCCTGCCTAAAAGCTTGATTTGGACCACTCAACTGTATGACGCATGAGTTTAGAAGAAGTCGTAACTCTTATCTTTTTGACTAAAAGCGGAAATATGCATCCTGCTCGGCGGGGGGTAAGTATGAGTATGCTCTTAAAATTCTCTCAAAAGGAAAATTTTATCTTTGCCTACCAAAAAGCTTGATTTGGACCACTCAACTGTATGACGCATGATCTTAGAAGAAGTCGTAAATCTTATCTTTTCGACTAAAAGCGGAAATATGTATCCTGCTCGGCGGAGGGGTTGGTGTAAGTATAAGTATGCTCTTAAAATTCACTCAAAAGGAAAATTTTATCTTTTCCTGCCTAAAAGCTTGATTTGGACCACTCAACTGCATGACGCATGATTTTAGAAGAAGTCGTAACTCTTATCTTTTTTGACTAAAAGCGGAAATATGCATCCTGCTCGGCGGAGGGGTGAGTATGAGTATGCTCGTGATTGTCAGCGTATATGCATTAGTGTGCGTGTGTGTTTGTACAAAGCACACACTGTAGGATGCAGATGGTCAAGGAGGTCTGGTTAAAGACGAAAAACAATACAACGCCGTAAATGCTTGACCAATTTACCAAATTTTACTCTGTATGGTTGATAGCCTTCAAAATATTATATTTACGAGGCTATAGTGATGTTCTGAAACATTCTATGCTCGTAGTATTCTACGAGGAAAAACAGCAAAAAAAAAAAAACGGAACATATTTCGACAATACCGTGTGTTAGAGCGACGCAGCTCCAGAGGACTCATTAACGACCTTACAAAAAAAAAGGCTTGAGTGCAGCGTCGTGTAAAAGAATAGATACTGACGGCGAGTGTCAATGGTTGCGGTGACCCTTGAGACGCCGATGGTATATCAATGCACCGGCTTCCGACTGCTGACCTTTTACCCTTTTTTTTTTACACGCTTTTGCAGTAAGAGTAACAAGGTCTGTAGGTGGGGGGCCTATTTTGGTTTAAAGTATAAAACTATCAGAAAAAGACATTTTCGTCTAATTCTGTGCTGAGACGTGTTACTGTGCGTGTCGACTTACAAGTTTCTTGTGTCTACTCGTGCTCTACCGTGTGTCAAACAGTTTATTTTTGTGTTTTCGTTTTGTGTTTAACGTCGAAAATGCCTTCGAACACCCCTCAAAGGAAGCTTGTGGAGGCTCTGAGGCTAACCGCGAGAGTTTTTATTAGTCGCGACTCGCGGATGTCGCGATACTTGAACGAGCGGTGGTTCGCGAATATCGCGAATTTCACCGTCTCGCAGTTGAAAACCGAGTTCGCGATTGTACTTCGAAGGGGTAATTGCCACCTCATAACCGAGGCATACGAGAGCGGCGCTTTCAACGGGTCGTACTTATCGCAACGCTGTGTCTGGGACCACCTATCGTCGTGCGGTGGTCTTTTTCACAGGCCGTTGCGACGCCTCGTTCGGGGAATAGACATTGTTAATGGTAAGTAATAAAATTAATATTTACATTTGTTATTAAAAATTATACTCTTATAAAATTTTCTTAATTTTGTATTTTTATTTTCCCGCTAGGACTTCTCGCAAGTAATGAACGCGACAACGATGAGATGGCGGCGGGCTCCAGCGCGTCGACGTCGTCGAGTTCCGGTTCGGAGTCGGTCGTGAGTACCGAGGCCGGCGATGAAATTCACAACATGGAGAGCGACGACGAGAGGGCGTTTGAGGGAATGGATGTTGACCATTCATCGGATTCGTCGGATGACGATGACTCCGATGCATCCACCCTCAAGCGCCTCGAAGATTTAGAGTCGCTCGAGCGTGACGTGGAAGAAGAGGAGGAGGAGGACGAGGACGACTCGGACGACGACAATGAGGACGATGAGGACGAGGTCGGCGACGAGGAGGAGGAGGAGGACCAGCAGCAGCAGCAGATGGAAGAGGCCGTTTACAGACAGCGGCCTCTTAACATCGACGAGGCCTCCACCGTTTTGCTAGCGGAACTGGATAATCGTGATGATTGTAAGTATATGTTTTATAAGGTTTTTAAATTATCGATTTATTATTATTAAAATAATAATAATACTAATAATAATTTTGAAAATTCAGGGTTCCTCGCCGAGATCGAAAATGATAATCGGCTTGAAGGGCGGCACGATATTTCGTACAGTCCTGTATCTCTACCCCCTCCTCATGAGCAGGCTCATGAGGAAGGTGAAGAAATCATTCCGCTGGGTGGCGAGAATGACGAGGACGTTTTTAATGAACTGTTCCTCGTCAGACGCGAAAACCCAGAGCCTCCACCACTACCTCTTGACGATGTGCAAGACCGTATGGAGGCTCTGAGGGAAAGAGTCGCTACTCTAGCGGAAATGGCACCGCATTATATCGTGCCGTACTTTGACGCCAATGGGGTACTCGGGGAGGAATCGGATCATTACGACGACGACGAGGACCTCATTTTTTTAAGGTTCCTCGAAGCTTATGACGGAACAGCGGACGAGGAGTAATCACTCCATTGATTTCAGTGCTGCTGGTACCTCCGCCGTTGTCGCCTATATCACCGACATGCTCATCATCATCTCCAACAGCTTCATCATCATCACCAGCATCATCATCACCAGCATCATCACCACCACCATCATCATCACCAGTATCATCATCATCATCGGAGTCTCAGGTTAGTTGTGCATCAGCGGTTCAGATAGGTTGTGGTAGTGCGCGGCTCGATAATAGCGATACCTTCGGCTCGGGTAATAGTGAAAAAAATAGTGTCGTTGATACAAACGTAGAGTCGGGTAGAAATTCAGAAAACGTCTTATCCGACGATGTTGCGACGATAAAACCCGCGGGCGAAAGATTCACCGTTATAGGCAGTGCTCGCGATGTATATTCACGTCGTTTTAAAGTTTTGTCACGTCAGACGGATCTGATGTTAATACCACCATCCGAGTCCGTAAACCCCGTCACATGGGTGCATAACGCAGTTCGCGACATCCACCATCATTTTGTGAAAGACCGCGATCAAGCAGATTTGATAGGAATCGGCTTTCAAACGGCTGATATGGTTGACGGTGCAGCCGGTATATCGATCAGGCCGATTTCACTCTTCGAACCTGATCAGCTATGGAATTTAATGTGTAGCGTAAATCAGAGTTCGCGAGTGCTCTCGGCTACGGATACCCTCCGCTTCACCGTCACATACGTGGAAGCCCCAAATGGTGGTGGGATTCGCGTTCCCATGTTAAAAAGTAAATCGCTCGTTCGTGTTGGTCAAGACGATAATTTATGTTTTCCGCGATCCGTAGTAGTTGCACGCGAAAATAATAAATTAAAGAACAACCGGAGTAAAGAGCAATTAGCTGCGTGGAACCGCTTTCGTCACGTGTCTTCGCCCGCTCAACGGCGAGAAGCGCGTAAGCTTGTGAAAAAGGCTCGTGTTATAGTACCCGAAGAAGGCTGTGGTATACCACAAATACGAGCCTTTCAAGATTATTATATCTCGTCGCGCGTTGCTATCGTTGTTTACGACTGGGAAACGCTAGGTCGGGGTGCAGCACCGATTTTTGATGGGCGCTCGTGTTTCGACGATGCGGCACATATAGAGATTGTTAATATAGCGTATTGTAGCGTGTTGAAACACTACTCGCCTATTACGAATTTACTTGGTGCCTCAGGTGGACGGAATTATTGCATACCCTGTAATAAATCCTTCCGCCGCGAGGGTCAGCATCAATGTTCGAGTAGCTGCCCCCGATGCTTAAGCGTGCCACCCTGTGTCGCAGACACTGACCGCTCTGCGGCGGTTGAGCCTCTAGCTGGAGGCCCTGTGCCTGTGGAACAGGACAATAAAGTCATTAGCAACGATAGCGAGGATGAACAACGAGCGTGTGACGAGTGTGGTAGGGTATTTTATAACACGGCTTGTTTCGAGAATCACTTGAAGCCGCGATCTAACCGTCAAGAGGGCGATACGCGTACACGAACATCGGTGTGCGAGACTTTACGCGTGTGTGGGATCTGCGGTCAAATGATCCGCGGGCTTAATAATGCTCACAAGTGCGGTGTAGTTTATTGCCAAACATGCAAAAATCTACACGGCTCTAACGAGCATTGTTATATGCAGGTGGCGAAACCGCGTGTCGCGATAAAATCAAAAAACGGGGAACAAGTGCATCCGGATACGCTCTTTATTTTTTACGATTTTGAAACACGGCAGGATGATAGTTTTAGCGAGGGTGACGTAAACGTCGACAAAGTGCGCGAACATGTTGTGACGCTTGGTGTGGCGCAACAGCTTTGCACAATTTGTTTAGAAATGGGCGATGCAAAGCCTGAGGGAGTTTGCCGTTGGTGCGGAGTGTGTGAACACGTGTTCGTAAAAGACCCCGTATCAGAGTTGGTGGATCTTTCCGTGCGACGAGACACGAAATTTCGCAATATAGTGTGTATCGCTCATAACGCTAAGTCGTTCGATGCACAGTTTATATTGAGAAATATAGTTAATCGTCTCACAGACATGCCTAAGCCGAGCATAATTTTAACTGGAAATTCGATAATTTCATTGCGCATTGGACGCACTGTTTTTATCGACAGTTTAAATTATTTTCATATGCGCCTGGCTGATCTACCGAAAGCTTTCGGGTTCGACGAAAAAATCGGGAAAGGTTACTTTCCCCATCTTTTCAATACGAAAAACGTGGATGCTCACGCCAACGGTCCTCTACCCGCCGCTGAATACTATTCACCCGACACGATGAGTACGGGTGAACGCGAAAAATTTTACGGATGGTACGCCGAGCAAGTTCGGGAAAACAAAACGTTCATTTTTCACGAGGAAATCGTGAAATACTGTAAAATGGATGTGGAAATTCTCCGTCGAGCTTGCCGCGAATTTCGTAAAATATTTCTCGAGACGGGTAACGTTTGCCCCTTCACCGAGGCTGTGACCATAGCCTCCGCCTGCTCACTCGTGTACCGCCGCAACTTTCTTAGTCCTAAAACAATAGGTGTTATACCTGCCGGTGGGTATAGACGCTCGGGAGCGCATTCGCAGCAAGCCGTCGACTGGCTCCTTTGGGTTGAACGAGAGGTAGGTCGTGATATAATCCAGCCGGCACGCGCCCGCGAGTTCCGTTTACCCGAAGGACCACGCGTCGACGGTTATCTGGAGTACGATAATCGACGCATAGTGTACCAATATCACGGCTGCTATTGGCACGGCTGTGTCACCTGTTTCCCGAACAATCGAGCACGTGGTGTAGCAACGGAAAACAGTAGCTTCGATGCACGGTTCACACGTACATTGGCAACAAGTGCGAAGATACGCTCTCACGGCTACGAGTTGGTAGAGATGTGGGAGTGTAAATTCGCGGAGATGCATAAGAGTGATCCGAGCATCGGAGTGTTTTTAAATAACCACCCGCGACGCTTGACCGCGTGTCTAAACCCTCGCGACGGATTTTATGGCGGTCGCACAGGTAATACGGTGACGGCCTACGACGTTTCACCCGGTGAGAAAATATCGTACATTGACATCTGCTCGCTCTACCCGTATATTTCAAAAACGGGGAGATTCCCCGTAGGCCACCCAACTATACACGTGGGATCAGAGTGCGACGCTCTATTTAACGGCTCGTACGAGTCGATAGGTAGAACGATCAATGGCATGATTAAATGTACGATACTTCCGCCGCGTGACCTGTTCCATCCCGTACTGCCTGTACGAGCTCGCGGAAAATTGCTTTTTGCTCTTTGCCGCAAATGTACGGAACTCGAGGTACAAGAAGATTGTCCGCACGACGACGCGAACGATCGTTGCTTGACGGGTACGTGGGTAACAGACGAGGTGCGTAAGGCAATAGAAGTCGGCTACGTGATAATTAAAATCGAAAACATCTGGGCGTATAAAACGACTCAATATAATCCCGAGACACGCGAAGGTGGACTTTTCGCGGCCTATGTTGATACGTTTTTAAAAATCAAGCAGGAGGCAAGCGGACCGCCGCAACATTGTGTGGATAAGACGTCTTGCGAAAAATATATTAACGATTACGCGCAAGCCGAAGGTATCGCTTTAGACATCGAGAAGCTCCAGAAAAATCCCGGTCTACGTTCGGTGGCTAAACTTTGCCTCAACTCGTTTTGGGGAAAGTTTGGTCAACGGGATAACCTCACGCGCACAGAAATCGTGACAGACCGGGAGAAATTACTGGCACTGCTTTACGACAACGAAAAGGAGGTAAATAGACTGCTTCTGGTAAACGACGATGTTATATATGTTAATTGGCAATCGCGGGTCGAGGCAGTTGTAGCTAATCCCCTCATCAATGTTGTTATAGCTGCATTCACTACAGCTCTGGCTCGCCTGAAACTGTATAGTTATCTTGAGCGTTTAGATCGCCGAGTCTTGTATTACGATACTGACTCGGTTATCTACAAGAGCTCTGGCTTGTCCGACGAATGGGTACCACCGTTAGGCGATCTTCTTGGCGATATGACCGACGAACTGTCGTGCGACGGGAAGAACGCCTATATAAACTCGTTCGTTTCGGGAGGGCCAAAATTTTATGGCTATACAGTGGTCACAAGCGAGGAGCCGGAGAATGTGGTAAAAACGGTATGCAAGGTGAAGGGACTCAGCCTGAACTATGCGAACTCACGTCTCATCAATTTCGAGTCAATCAGGGAGCTTATTTTAAGCGATCTGCCATGCGAAAATCAGCAGTCTATTTCCCTTCGTTTCCCGTCGATACAAAGAACCGCGATGCACAACGTAATCACTCGCACGGTTTCCAAAACCTGCCGTGTTGTGTGTCGCAAACGGCGACACATAAAACACGATCTTTCGCTGCCGTTTGGGTTCAAATTAGGTTAAGTCCGAAACAGCAATAGCTTTTAACATTTATTATTATTATTATTATTATTATTATAACGTGTATTTTGTAAATTTTAATAATAAATAAATAAATGATTGTATTTCTTTGTATATAAGTATGAGAAAGGTATGAGCACACATGTATGTGTGTGTGCGTGTGTGTGTGTGTGAGAGCGTGTGTATACTTATAAACATATACTTATAACCGCTGCCAAAAATAAACAACAAAAATTCATAATCCTGTCTTGTACTTGTCGTTTATTCTTTTTTACAGGTGAATAATAAAATTTAATTTATATGTTTAAAAAAAAACGAGTTTTTAATAAAAAAATGAAAATTTCGATCATATCATGTTGTGTCACAATTTCTATCCTCTTCACCTAGGCTAATCTCCACATGCGACTTTATTAGCTGATAGACGCGCATGTGACGTTGTAAGCTCGTCGACACTCGCTCGTTTATAAGCTTATGAGCGCACGAGCGCGTGTCTGTTTAAGCTGAACCGCGGGTGCGCGCGTACACGTCGAATAAGCTAGTAACGACGTGCGGGGTCCGCCGCCGCCGCCGCCGCCGCCGCTCCCGTGAAAGGCTTGTAAAAAATATTTCGAAACGCGTTTTGTGTTAAAATAAAATTCAAAATATGGACGTAAGATGGAAACATCCTTGGACATCGCTTATATGTGGACCCACAGGATGTGGAAAAACGGTTTTTGTGAAAAAATTTCTTAAAAATTTAAATTCAATGTGCGACGTCGTGTTTGATAGAATCATATTTTACTACGGTGATACTTTGGATCCTAATATTCGTACGATCCACATTAACTCGGCATCACTGCGGTCGTCGTCGTCTTCACCTCTACCATTAAACGCGGCTCGGAATAATAGCGTGGACTATAAAAAAGTACCGAAAATAGAATTTATCGAAGGAATGCCGCAGCCATCCGATTATTCAAACGACAATGCTCTAAAAAAACTTATTATTATCGATGATTTAATGCGTGAATCGTCAAATGGCACTATTGTGGATCTTTTTACTAAAGGCAGTCACCATAAGAATATCAGCGTTATATTCATCACGCAAAATATTTTTCACCAGGGTCATGGTCAAAGAGACATCTCGTTAAACACAAACTATATAGTAATTTTTTAAAATCCTCGAGATCGAGCACAAATTCGTCATCTAGCGCGTCAAGTTTATCCGGAAAATCCGCATTTCTTAACCGAAGCGTACCACGATGCAACCGCGCAACCGCACGGATATCTTCTCTTGGATCTAAAGCAATCCACGCCCGATAATTGCCGATGTCGCACGACAATTTTTCCCGACGATAAACGTATGCAGGTTTACGTCCCGAAGAACTCGAGACACCGTATTTAAAAGGCGAGCACATGTGTACGAGGGCATCAGTCAACAGTACACAAAAGATCATAGCACATCGTAAGAAGAGCATAGCCGTTGCGTGCACACAAGTATGACGAAAAAATTTTTAAAAAAAGATCGCGCGAGAAGAGTGCCTTTTGATAAACGATGTACCGCTATGCTGAATGCACTCTATCATTCTAATAAGGAGCAACGCAAAGCTCTACTACGAACCGCTGATGAAGCACTCATTAAATGCATCTGTGAGTGTGTTGTAAATATTTTACACGGTTCGCTCGATATTAAAAGTAGCGCTAAAAACAGACTGAAAAAATATAAAAAAGTGCTTCGACAAATCGCCGCTTGTGGCATGATAAACCGGAGTGATGTTGCTAGTAGTCGACGTAAACGCTTCAACTGGAAGGCTAAAAAACGTATAATAATTCAAAAAGGTGGTGGCGCGTTTTTACCACTATTATTAGCACCGATCATCTCGACGCTGTTCAGTAGATTGTTTGCCAGCGGCGGGGAAGGAAGTTCCTGAGAAGCTATGGAGTACGCAAAGAAAATGGCTCTAGTGCCGATTACCGACGACGACGACAACAAGCAGTGCTGCAGCAATACCGACGACCGAGAACCTATGACAGGTTTTGGCCATGCCGGTAAAATCGAGGATCTGCTAACTCCGAAGAAAACCGTACAGACACCTGGTGACGCACTTTCGCGACAAGACGCTGAACTTTTTAAGATTTTAAAATCGACAAAGTACGGCGGCGATGACTCACGTAAATGGAAAGATTACATGCAGGTGTTACAGCGCTTCCTATTTCACAGTGGTGTAAAAACTGAAGCGTCGCAACACGAAAAAACCCAAAAACCAACTCTAGAGGATGATATAATAATAAATAGCGTACCAAAAGCGTATAAGCGTAAAGCAACGTCGCTTGTGGAATATCTTCGTACCACCGCGACTCAGTCTAATAACGTGAGTTGGGATAGCAAAGGTGTTGTCACAATAAACAACAGATACATCCCGAATTCCAATATTGTGGACCTTGTGAATGATGCTGTAAGATCTAGAAAAGGTATAAAACCGCACGGACGCATACAGTTCATCTCGAGTCTTCGAGCTGGTGGTGTACCGCGAGAATTTGTCGGGAACGAAACTTTATGGCACATAGCACAAACTACAGCAACTAAGCGCACGCGGAATAATCATAGAAATTCCGAGATCGGCACTACGCGTAGCGAGGACAACAATGACGGTAATGTCGATATTGAATATGTGCGCGATAGTGACGATACTGTTATGAGAAATCAAGAGCCTCCTTCAAAACGACGACGAAAAAGCAGCCTCTCTGGTTGCGGATTTGCTCGCTGGATTAAACTTTAAAGCAAAATCCAACAAACATGTCATTCGAAAAAGTATATTATGATGCTTCAAATCCTTCGGGTTATACCGGAGCTAGACGACTGATTAAAGGCAAAAATAAAGCAGACGATGTATATGAATGGCTTACGCAGCAAGACGCTTATACTATGCACAGACCCGTGCGGCGTCTCTTTCCACGACTCTACTACAATGTTAATAATATCGACGATGTTTGGGAAGCCGACCTCGTGGATCTACGCTCATTAAAGAGTTACAACGATAATGTGTCGTACCTGCTAATGGTCATTGACGTACTCAGCAAGTACGCATGGGTCGAACCCTTGCAGGACAAAACGGTTCGTGAAGTGACAAAAGCGTTTAAACGGATTTTCGAACGAAGTGATGGTCGTCAACCTGTATATCTACAGACAGATCGCGGCAAAGAATTCGTCGGTAGTGAACTCCAAAAATTTCTCAAAGAATATGACATTCGATTTCGGGTTGCTCGTAATCCCGACATAAAAGCGTCTATTGTCGAGCGTTTTAACCGAACACTGAAGGAACGCATGTGGCGTTATTTCACGCATAAAAACACACATCGCTACATTGACGTGCTGCAGCAATTTGTTTACGCTTATAATCATGCGATACATTCGACAATTAAAATGCAACCGGCAGCCGTAACATTGTACAATGCCGACGCAGCATCGCATAATATGATGCATGCGGCTGTGAAAAGACGCGAAAAGAGACGCTTCACGACGTATAAATACAAAGTCGATGATCATGTTCGTATTAGTAGAACAAAAGGTACATTCGAGAAGGGTTACGAGAAAAATTGGAGTGAAGAAATTTTTCGTGTTAAAAGAGTTATTGAACGTCAAGGACTGCGTGTTTACGAACTGAACGATCTCGAAGGCGAAACTATCGAAGGCTTCTTTTATCCCGAAGAATTGACACGTGTTCATGAAAATCGTGCTAGCAAAGATCGAACATTTAAAATCAACCAAGTGCTCCAGACAAAAGGACGCGGTGCTAAAAAACAAATTCTCGTGAGTTGGGTGGGTTACCCAGCAAAATTCAACTCTTGGATACCCGCGTCAAACGTTCAGAACATCACGTAAAAACATCAAAATGCAAGACATAGATGATTTTTTTCTCGTGCTACCGAGTAACAGCAGTATGAACTATTTTCCGGACAATACAACAACACACTTTACCACTCAACTCAAGCGGGAAATATCGCTGAAAGGTCGATGGAGCGTAGGCTTGGCGGAAATTCATGTGCCCTGCACGATGACTCATCTCCAGGAGTCGGAGACGAAAATCAAATAGGCTCGTTGCGATGCCGAAATACCTGTTGCGGGGCATGTACCATATGGATTATACAAAGATCATGAGGAACTTGTGTCTCACATAAATCATTTAAAAGGTCTACGTGAAGCTGGCATACAAATTGTAAAAGAAAAAAATGCAAACGGTTATGTGGCTATTGACATAATGAAGGAAAATACGTGCACCGATAATGTACTACAAATGAGTCATAAAGTACAACGAATATTGGGGTTCGAAAAGCGTTTGCTACCGCAGGCCGACTTGGAAACTCCTCAAGCCATTAATCTACGCTTGGAGCGAGGTGTACCGCGTCGGGCTAGCGTACCCGCTTGTATAAACCGTGGGCTACCCGATCAGCTCTTTGTATACACAGATATTTGTGTACCCTATACAGTGGGAGATACGCAAACAACGCTACTGCGCATAGTTAATTTGGATACAGCAAAATACACATACGGAACAACTCAAGTGAAATATTTTTCACCACCGAATTACATACCTCTTATAAACAACTGTTTTCACTCTATCGAGATAGATGTAAGAGATGATTTGGGCAAGCCTATCGCATTCGAGTACGGGACACTGACGATCACGCTTCACTTTAAGAGAGTCTGACACATGAAAAGACATCCAACGTAATTTTACATTGTAACATTTAACGAATATACTGAAATTAATCTAAACTTTACGGCTACATAAAACGATGTTTGACGCTAATATAAAAGCTGATTCATTGCAAACAGCTGGCATTCACGTGTGGAACGTTAAACCCGACAGTTCTCTGGAAAGACAGATTGCCCAGATAGAGTGAAGCTATGGTGGCTCATTATACGGCTTACTACGAGAATCAGATCGGTGGCGGTGCTGACGGACGTATACACAATATATATGTTGGATCACCTCATCAGCGCGGACACGGAATCGGCAGCTTTCTCGGAGGACTCTTCAGGAGTGTACTACCACTGCTGAAGAAGGGTGCTAAAGCTATAGGAAAAGAGGCTCTACGTACCGGCCTACACGTACTTGAGGACGTGAGTGGCCACAAAAAGCCGTTTAAAGAGTCGTTGCGCCGGCGCGTTGTTGAATCCAGTGACAATTTACAGCGAAAAGCCAATGAAAAAATTTCGCTTCTCATGAACGGATCGGGATATAATACAGTAGGCACAAGGAGAATGATGCAGTCGTTAACTGGACGCGCACACACGCACACGAAAAAGAGGAAAAGCGGCGGCTCCATCTCGAAGAAATCACGAGTTATAAGGAAGAGGAAGAGAAGAAAAACCACTGTCAAGAGAAAAAAAGGGAAAAGCAGGAAGAGGGTCAGTAAAACAGTCAAACGCGTGACGAAACGTAGGAAGAAGAGTAAAACGAACGATATTTTTGGTGTTTAACAATGTCTTTTTTACACTCACACTCTTGCGAGTGTATGAAGTCGGAGCTCGACTTGTTTACTATACCACCAACACAAACAGCTATAGAAGGATCACAATGGGTTCACTACAAACCCGTTTCGTCCCTCTCGGACGATGGACCAATCGAATTTGTTATACCGGGTCACGGGGAGGAATATCTGGATCTGGCGCATACGATGATTGCAGTAAATGTAAAAGTTAACTCTACTGGAACACCGGAATTCAAAGTGGCACCTGTTAATAATTTTCTGCATAGTCTTTTCAATCAAGTGGATATATATTTCAATCAGAAACTTGTCGCACCACCCAACAACGCGTACCCCTACAGAGCATACATTGAAACTCTGCTCAATTATGGACCCGCGGCGAAAAATTCTCATCTAACGTCATCTCTGTGGTACGCCGACAGCGCTGGCTCGTTTGAAGATCTACCTGGTACTTCAGGTAGTCGAAATTACGGCCTGGGTGTACGCGAGAAGCATGTAAAAAATGGAAAAAATATCGACATGATTGGACACTTGCACTGCGATGTTTTTAACCAGGATAAATTTATGATAAATGGCGTAGAAGTACGTCTACGACTCGTACGCTCAAAAGACGATTTTTGTCTCATGGAGTCGTCTGTACCAGGAGTGACGCATGCCGTACAAATAAACGAGGCTACTCTACTAGTGCGACGAGCAAAAATTGCACCTGGTGTACTGATCGCTCACGCTAAAATGCTCGCTAAAGCTACGGCAAAGTATCCTATAACGAGGGTGGAGGTTAAAGCTTTTACCATGCATAGTGGCATTATCGGCGATACTCTGGATAATGTTATTCTTGGTCAATTGCCTAAACGGATTATCGTTGGTTTTGTGAAAAATCGGGCATTCAACGGTAGCAAATCGCTAAATCCGTTTAACTTTCACCATAATTCAATAAATTTCCTATCTCTCTACGTTGACGGTCAGCAGGTACCTAGTAAGCCTCTTCAACCGACGTTTTCAGGTAGCGAAACGTGGGTTCACAGCTACCAGACCCTATACAGCGGTACTGGCATACATTTTCAAAACGAGGGATTGGACATAGACCGAGATGACTACCCTAACGGTTACTGTCTGCACGCCTTTGATTTAACACCTGATTTGTCTGCTGGATGCTTCAGTCATTGGAATCTCATAAGACACGGCAGTGTACGAATCGAAGTACGCTTTGAACAACCACTGACATCAACGTTGAATTGTCTTATGTACGCAGAGTATGACAATGTAATTGAAATAGACTCAACACGACAAGTTATTACCGATTTTAGTGCATGAGTCAGCTCAACTATACAGTATCCACCCTGGTATCTGACGCGGCGCCGTCGGTAGTGGTGGTGGTGGTGGTAGCTGAAGGGGTATTTAAACGACTCGCGGAGACACTCAGCATCAGTCTTCGAAAAAACTCTCATCATGGCAATCATAATAGATATTCAAGCTCTCTATGGTATGGTTGGTGAATTTCTACCTAAGGAGGTAGCAGTTACTTCAATCCACGACGAACATTATGGACACTGGCTTATCGAACAACCCTACGACTTTGGGGAGCTACCTAAACACATTCGAGCAAGCAATAATAATCTCACGTGTTACCATCATGGATTGGAATGGGTCGACGGCGACACGCCGCTGAAAAAAGTCTACGCTAAACTACGTGGCATGTGTCGATATGCTTTACGTATTTACACTCGTGGTGCACAAAAAGCTGAACTGTTACGTGATGTGTTGGGACGCGAAATTATTAATCTCGAGGAGTTTGGTGGGCCTTCATTCAAAAACATGCCCGTCAATAAAACATATTGCATTCATCATGGTGTTTTGAAAGAAAATGCTGCAACGTGTGCTCTAAACAACGTAGCAAAAATACGCTCCTGGCTAAACTTTACAGAACTCGACGCCATCAGCCCGATTTATTCAGAGCCTATCGCTGCATCCACGCCAACAAACATTGAGAAAAAAACAATGTCGGATACGAGCAACGAGATGGTAATGGAGAATAAAAATATACTCTGTAGTAGAGAGTATATATTCAAGGATGTCACACTCTCGAGCGGCAGTCATGAGGCAAACACGTACGCGGGAACAGAGCCAGTTAACGACGAGATAGTGGCTCTTTTCCGAACAAAAGATACGCGATTCTCACCACCACCAAGGCCCGACACACCGAACCGACTGACACCTCCGCCGCGCAGTTATAATCAACAGCACCGACGACGCCAATCGCAAGCTAAACAGCAAAAGAAGAATAATGAACAGTCTACAAATATCCGAGGCTCTACAACTAATATCTGCTCAGACGAAAGGAGTCTTCCCGGCAGATCGCATCCCGAGTCGCTGGTCTAGACCTACAGCATTGGTGTTAAACACCGACGAGCACAGTCAGCCTGGTAGACATTGGGTTGCAGTGTACGTTGACGAAAATGGACACGGTATCTTTTTCGATAGTTATGGATTACCCCCACTCGTCAACCAGCACCATAACCGTCTACGCAGAAACACAAGAACCTACGAATGGAATACAACCCCGCTGCAAGCCATCAAGTCACGAGTGTGTGGTGAATACTGCCTTATGTTTCTTGATTATATGTGTCGGGGTTATACTCTGGAAGCTTTTTGCAACAATTTTTCTGCAAACAAGTTGAAGAATGATCGCATCGTCGCACGTTACTACAAACGACTGAAATATTCTTCTCGAGCGAGGACAAATAAACAGAAGAAATTTGTAAAAAATACAAAACGTAATATAAGCGGCGGCGGTATATGTAACAGAAGAAGAAAAAAAATCTCATGTATACAAACTTGTACTGCAAGATTTGGCTGCTACTTGTAAATAATAATGAATAAAGCTGAAAAACGTATTTCCTGTGTAATTGTTATCATTCGAAACCTCTCACCGCCCCCTCATTTCCGAAGACGCGTGAATCATCTATACATAACCAGACGACCACCGTTGAGATAGGCCATAAAAACTGGAAAAAGTATTTCTTGTGTGACTGTTATCATTCGAAACCTTTTACCCCACCCATTTCCCCAAGACATGTGAATCATCTACATATAACCAGACGATCACCGTTGAGATAGGTCAGTCGTGAAGAAACACTCCTGGAGCCATCATCTCTCTCTCTCTCTCTCTCTCTCTCTCTCTCTCTCTCTCTCTCTCTCCAACACCTATGACCATGGAGACCATCGACGGCATACTGATAATCGACTGCTCCAAGGATCCTTGGGAACTCACCAAATCCGAGCTGGAGTATATCCCAAAACCGCTGCTATTGAAACACTGGGGGCGACATATATCTGTTTTGTGGGAAAAACTACCTGAACATCTCAAAGCCGATCGCGAAGTCTCTTCTTACCTGCCATGTTATTTACACTACAAGACAGCAACTTTGAGGGACTACATCGATGGTCCGCCACCACCACAACGCAGAAAATGCAATGGATGCCAAGCAACGAACTCAGGAGGCATCTTCAAAAAAATATTGTAAACATATAAACAATATTTAAATAAACAAATTTATAAATATGTAAGTGTTAATTTATTTTAAAAAATCCATTTCTCATAGACATTAGAATAAGCATGAAAAAGCGCGAGAAGAACGAGTATACGGACGCGCCGACCATCTCGCGCTGGTGGGTGAAGGTGGGAGCGCTGTGGGAGGGGGTCGCGGCGGGTGGGGGGGTCTCGCGGTCGCGTGCGCTATTTGATATCACTCTCACGTGCGTCGCCACTGTAGACGGGCAGTCGGATACCACGGAGCACACGGGTCTCTCGCGATCCTTGACCACCAGCCGTGACTTGCAACAACGACCACCGGTGGCGCCACCGCCGCCTCTCAGTCGGACACGCGACGGAGCGCTGAGCACACACCGCCTCTCGCGATCTTGGGCCACCGCTTGGGACTTCCGGCGACGCTCACCGGCGGCGCCACCATCGACTCTCAGTCGGACCCACGGCGGAGCGCCGAGAGCACGCCGTCTCTCGCGATCTTGGGCCACCGGCTGGGACTTCAGATGAGACTCACCGGCGGCGCCACCGTCGACTCTCAGTCGGACCCACAGCGGAGCGATGAGAGCACGACGCCTCTCAGTCAGACACGCGGCGGAGCGCCGAGGGCACGTAGTCTCTCGCGATCCCGGGCCACCGCTCGGGACTTACGGCGACGCTCACCGGCGGCACCACTGTCGATTTTCGGACCCCAGCAGAATGCACGAAGCACGTGGTGCTTTCGCGATCTTGGTCCACAGCGCGGGCGGAAACAAAAGGGAGGAGGAGAAGAGGGGTAAGTTAACACGACACACATACAGGGAGGGGGTGGTGGACAAGTATAGAGACGAATCACAGTCGTTCTCTCGTTAAGGGGTGGGAAGAGGGAGGGTCAATTAGAGGTCTTGTAGGGGTAAGTTAACACGACACACGTACAAGGAGGGGGTGGTGGACAAGTATAGAGACGAATCACAGTCGTTCTCTCGTTAAGGGGTGGAAAGGGGGGAGGGACAATTAAAGGACTTGTATGGGAGGGTGGGCACTTAAGGGAGGGACCGGGTGGGAAGAGGGAGGGACAATTAGAGGGCTTGTCTGGGAGGGAGGGCACTCAAGGGAGGGGAGGAAGGCATTCTAGGGAGGGGGAGGGGTTACCCCCACCACACCCCCTTTATGGCGCCACTAGGCCACGCCCCCTCTGGCGCCTGGCGCCACTAGGCCACGCCCCTTCTGTCTCGCGATCGTGGGCCTCTTCTACTGTTGTATTGTTTTCGTCTTTAACCAGACCTCCTGTATCCTACAGCGCGTGCTTTGTACACACGCACACCCACACATGCATATACGCGGACAATTACGAGCATACTCATACTTACCCCTCCGCCGAGCAGGATACAAATTTCCGCTTTCAGCCGAAAAAGATAAGATTTACGACTTCTTCAAAAATCTCACATCATACAGTTGAGTGGTCCAAATCAAGCTTTTAGGTAGGAAAAGATAAAATTTTCCTTTTGAGAAAATTTTAAACTTCCGCCGAGCAGGATACAAATTTCCGCTTTTAGCCGAAAAAGATAAGATTTACGACTTCTTCAAAAATCTCACGTCATACAGTTGAGTGGTCCAAATCAAGCTTTTAGGTAGGAAAAGATAAAATTTTCCTTTTGAGAAAATTTTAAAAGCCACCCTCACCCCATCCTAGATACCCTTAGGCTATCGTGACACAATTTATGGGCCATCAAATCTTCAAAAATCTCACGTCATACAGTTGAGTGGTCCAAATCAAGCTTTTACGTAGGAAAAGATAAAATTTTCCTTTTGAGAAAATTTTAAAAGCCACCCTCACTCCACCCCAGATACCTTTAGGCTATCGTGACACAATTTATGGGCCATAAAAATACATTAGTGGCGAGGAGAGTGCCCTTAACTTTTCTCGGAACCTAGCAAGATAACCGGTTGCTGTAGATTAAAGCATGTCTGAAAATATAATACCACAACAATGCATCGATGACTCATATGTAAAGTGTTTCTCCCCCACCATAAACTATTTTGTATCATATGGTGGAGAGGGTTCGTACATGGCATATATAAAAAAGACTGATGACGGAGTGACCATCAGAAAGACCAGTGAGTGGTTCCATACTACATCAAGCATAAATATAGTTAAACGACGCATCGATAAATAGTGCTGTAGTGATCTCTCGCATACGTGTACACGCTCTATTGTAGTTGAAGTATATTTTCGACATGAGTACTTCAGATTTAAGTGTGAACACCATGTACCGTATTCTATCAACAGAAGAGAAGAAAAAATTAGAATCACCGCTACTTCTGGGAGCGACATATAATCTCAACGCTTCGGAGACCAAAAAAATAAGTGTTGGTCTTCAACCACGTGCAAATGGAGAAATTGTACCTATTGTGAAATTACAAAATAATAACTCGTCAGGAGGGATAGTGTTTGAATCTTCGGCGTGGAGTAAACTACAAGACTGCTATGAAGATATAAGTGCTCATTTCACGAGTTGCAAAAGTTACGGTTGGAAGAGCGATCGTACCAATTCTCCGCCACTCAAAATCGAGGACTTCGAGGTTTGCTTTACAACAGCGTTTGGGTCAAAGGCTGTTGTGTTCGACCGTCGACCTGAAGAGTCAACCACCGAGGAAGCTGATGACAATAACGAGGAATCTCAGCTAGACCCTCCAGCACCGAAGAAAAAAAAGAGTCATTATTCACCAGCAGTTGTTATGCAAAAAACTTCATTTGACGGACTATGCAACGTGACGGTCTGCGTTGAGGAGCGCTTCAGACGACTTCAACGATTTGCCTCCAGGGTCAAGACCTGTATTGATACTCTGTGTGCAGAATTGATTCTTCACATTCCAGCTAATGAATCATCAGAAAACGTAAATGAAGCTCGAGTTAAAGAACTTTTTATACTAAACGCAAAGTCTTTACATGACGCTGTACAACACAGAATGGATCCCTCTTTCTACGGCCACTTATTCGATGTAGTGTTCTTAGAACTGAAGGTATTTTGTATTCCATATATCACAAACGAAGTAAAGAAAATGTTGGAAATTAACAAGAAGGCGTTGACTGCAGCCGAATGAAGAAGTTAAACCCGGGTAATGCTAATAACATGCGATGTTTATAATCAAATTCTCTTAAGAATAGTATTATTAGTTTTAGTAATTTGGCTTGGCCTACGGGTGTACGTGTGTATATATATATATTTACAAAATTTTATATATATATATATAAAATTTTGTAAATATAAACAATAATTAAATAACCAAATTTATAAATATGTAAGTGTTAATTTATTTTAAAAAATCCATTTCTCATAGACAGTAGAATAAGCATGAAAAAGCGCGAGAAGAACGAGTATACGGACGCGCCGATCATCTCGCGCTGGTGCCGCGGGCGCTATTTGATATATCTCTCACGCGCGTCGCCACGGTAGACAGTCAGGCGGATACCACGGAGCACACGGGTCTCTCTCCCTCTCTCTCTCTCGCGATCCTTGACCATCAGCCGTGACTTGCAACAACGCCCACCGGTGACGCCACCGTCGTCTCTCAGTCGGACACGCGACGGAGCGCTGAGCGCACACCAACTCTCGCGATCTTGGGCCACCGCTTGGGACTTCCGGCAACACTCACCGGCGGCGCCACCATCGACTCTTAGTCGGACCCACGGCGGGGCGCCGAGAGCACGCCGTCTCTAGCGATCTCGGGACACCGGCTGGGGCTTCCGCCGACACTCACCGGCGGCGTCACCGCCGACTCTCAGTCGGACCGACGGCGGCGCTCCGAGAGCACGCCGTCTCTTGCGATCCGGGCCACCGCTTGGGACTTCAGGCGACACTCACCGGCGGCGCCACCGTCGACTCTCAGTCGGGCCCACGGTGGAGCGACGCGAACACGACGGCTCTCTCAATCAGACACACGGCGGAGAGCCGAAAGCACGTCGTCTCTCGCGATATCCGGCCAGCGCTCGGGACTTACAGCGACGCTCACCTGTGGCGCCATCAATTTTCGGGCCCCAGCTGAATGCACGGACCACGTGGTGCTTTCGCGATCTTGGTCCACAGCGTGGGCGGAAACAAGAGGAAGGAGAAGAGGGGTGAGTTACCACGACAAAAGTACAGGGTGGGGGAGGTTATGACAAGTATAGAGACGAATTACAGTCGTTCTCTCAGAGGGGGAGGGGCAAGGGGTGGGAAGAGGGAGGGATAATTAGAGGAATTTTCTGTGAGTTACCACGACATATGTACAGGGTGGGGGGTTGTGGACAATTATAGAGACGAATTACAGTCGTTCTCTCAGGGTGGAGGGGCAAGGGGTGGGAAGAGGGAGGGGTAATTAGAGGGATTTTCTGGGAGGGGGGACACTCAAGGGAGGGAAAAAGACACTCTAGGGAAGGAGGGGCGGGGCGTGGCTACCCCCACCACGCCCCCTATGGCGCCAGTAGGCCACGCCCCCCTATGTCACCAGTAGGCCACGCCCCTCTGGGGACTGGCGCCACTAGACCACGCCCACCTATCTCGCGATCTTTGCCTATATCTACTGTTAAATGTGACATTTTCATCTTTTAAATTGTTCTAAAATATACTCGTGTGTTCATTAGACTTCTGTGAATCCATGATTTTACTTTTTCTTTCGTTCATTAATATGAAGTACCATATAAAAAATGCCAGCAGTAATGATAGGCCCAATGGTCGGCCGAGTAATGGCAACCAACCGCTGACTGCTAGTACTGGTTAAGCGCTGAACCAGTGCTGGTTCCTAACATTTGCTTGTATTCACTGGCCGAGTAAAGGCTACGAATCGTTCGTTGCCACTACAGGTAGAAGTAAACTCCGAGTAAAGGCTGTTAGCAGTAGGACAGTGTTGGGAGCCTTAATTCCAATACGTTTCTCATGCATAGCAGCCAGTCGTAGGCAGACATGGATCCTAATGCTAATGATTGACATAACTAATGATGGCATGCCGGCGCTGACATTAACCCTTTTTTTTGCGAAAAATCGTTTCTCCGTCACGAAGCATTCTTTCTTCATTTTACTGGAATTATCGAGTTTTTCCTTCTATAGTTAAGGGTGCAGTAATGCATGGTGTTATCAAAGGAACGAAGAACAGCGAGAGAAAGCAAATTAAGTGGTAAAATTCTGTAACATGAGATCTCGCGTCCCTGGATCGCTGAATCAAAATTCGTTGATCCCTCTATAGAATACCTAGGCCATGGATCTCCTCGACAGGCCAAAAGTACTGAATCAAAGAACGGTTGTGGTGGGTGGCGGTGCTGGCTAGAAGAGACCCCCAGGACAAAATATTCTGGCGGTGAGAAACCTCCAGGACTTTTGATAAAAAATATTAATGGACGGCTCGGGCAAATGTTCTTACGAAGAGAAATTTCCAGGATATTTTTGGAATATTGATGGTCATGTAGGGAAAATGTTCTGGCGGGGAGAAACCTTCAGAACATTTTTGAAATATTGATGCTCGTCTAGGGAAAATGTTCTGGCGGGGAGAAACCTTCAGGACATTTTTGAAATATTGATGCTCGTCTAGGAAAAATGTTTTTGCGAGGATTAACTTCCAACGTCGGACCTCTTCCCTCGGCCGTGTTGAATCCCGCGGTGTAGCTCTTCAGTGCCAGGCCTGTATTGGCGGGAATCTGTGTGTGTGCTCCATTGGTACAATGCGGAATTGAGGACGTTTTTGGGCCCGTAACTTCTGACACCATGTAATGACCAGGCGAAGAGTTTGGGAAGTGTAGATATTGGCATTGCGGATGGACTGAGGAAGTATCGAAGAGAGAAAATATATGGTGATTACCGGGAATCGAACCCGGATTATTCAGGTACTAAGTAAGAGCGCTAACCACTGCGCTAATGTCACCTATATATTTCTCTCATTCGAATCGTCTTCTTATATGCAATGTAGGGCCGTCACACTATTGATAAAAAATATTAATGGCCGGCTCGGGCAAATATAGGGAATATAGGCTCATATAGGGAAAATGTTCTGGCGGGGAGAAACCTCCAGCACATTTTTGAAATATTAATACTCATCTAGGGTAAATGTTCTGGCGGAGAGAAACCTCCAGAATATTTTTTTCGAAATATTGATGTTCACCTAGGGAAAATATTCCGGCAGTGAGAAACCTCCAGGAGATTTGATAAAAAATATTAATGGACGGCTCGGGCAAAGGTTCTTGCGAAGAGAAACTTCCAGGATATTTTTTAAATATTGACGCTCATCTAGGGAAAATGTTCTGGCGGTGAGAAACCTCCAGCACATTTGATAAAAACTATTAATCATTGGCTCGGGCAAATATTCTTGCGAGGAGAAACCTCCAGAACATTTTTGAAATATTGATACTTATCTAGGGAAAATGTTCTGGCGGGAAGAAACCTCCAGGGCATTTGATGAAAACTATTAATCGTTCGCTCGGGCAAATATTCTTGCGAGGAGAAACCTCCAGGACATTTTTGAGATATTGATACTCATCTAGGGAAAATGTTCTGGCGGGGAAAAACCTCCAGGGCATTTGATAAAATCTATTAATGGTCGGCTCGAGCAAATTTTTTGGCGTAGAAAAACTTCCAGGACATTTTTGAAATTTCGATGCTCATCTAGGGGAAATGTTCTTACGAAGAGAAAATTCCAGGATATTTTTGAAATATTGAAAATCATGTAGGGAAAATGTTCTGGCGGTGAGAAAGCTCCAGGACTATTGATAAAAAATATTAATGGACGGCTCGGGCAAATGTTCTTACGAAGAGAAACTTTCAGGATATTTTTGAAATATTGAAACTCATGTAGGGAAAATGTTCTGGCAGGGAGAACCCTCCAGGACATTTTTGAAATATTGATGCTCGTCTAAGGAAAATGTTCTGGCGGTCAGAAACCTCCAGGACATTTGATAAAAACTATTAATCGTTGGCTCGGGCAAATATTCTTGCGAGGAGAAACCTTCAGGACATTTTTGAAATATTGATACTCATCTAGGGTAAATGTTCTGGCGGGGAGAAACCTCCAGGACATTTGATAAAAACTATTAATCATTGGCCTGGGAAAATGTTCTGGCGGGGAGAAACCTCTAGGACATTTGATAAAAACTATTAATCGTTGGCTCGGGCAAATGTTCTTGCAAGGAGAAACCTCCAGGACATTTTTGAAATATTATTACTCATCTAGGGAAAATGTTCTGGCGAGGAAAAACCTCCAGGACATTTGATAAAAACTATTAATGGTCGGCTCAAGCAAATGTTTTTGCGAGGAGAAACTTCCAGGACATTTTTGAAATATTGATGCTCGTCTAGGGAAAATGTTGTGGCGGTGAGAAACCTCTATTACTATTGATAGAAAATATTAATGGACGGCTCGGGCAAATGTTCTTGCGAAGAGAAACTTCCAGGATATTTTTGAAATATTGAAACTCATGTAGGGAAAATGTTCTGGCGGGGAGAAATCTCCAGAACATTTTTGAAATATTGATACTCATCTAGGGAAAATGTTGTGGTGGAGAGAAGCCTCCAGAACATTTGATAAAAACTATTAATCGTTGGCTCGGGAAAATGTTCTTGCGAGGGGAAACCTCCAGGACATTTTTGAAATATTGATACTAGGGAAAACGTTCTGGCGGGGAGAAATCTCCAGGACATTTGATAAAAACTATTAATGGCCGGCTCGGACAAACATCTTTGCGAGGAGATACCTCCAGGACATTTTTGAAATATTGATGCTCGTCTAGGGAAAATGTTCTGGCAGTGAGACAACTCCAGGACATTTGATACAAAATATTAATAAAGCTTTTGCTGCAAGCATAGGACGATTCGGACAAACTCTCCGTTTCAGAAATCTCCAAGACATTTGCAAAAAAATTTGAATTTACTACGAAACCGACTGACTTCATTTTTAAAATCAATTTGTATAATCTGATATCATTAAAAAGGGTGCGGTGACGTGCAGTCGTTTAGAAGCAACAAAAATACGGCACAGAACGGGAAAGAATAATTACTTCATGTCTCCTGGTCGCTAGTCTCTAGATCCTTAGAAATTTCAATTTTGATGTGACTGCTTGTTTCAATGTTCGCATTGATACATCTCGTTGTAAAAAACCTACTCCAATAAGCACAAAACGATATAGAGGAAAGTTGTGGCTCGATAAACCTCCAGGACATTTGGAAAGAAATCGTACTTTGCAAAAAACCTGTGTATTCTTGATTTCTACAAATTATTTTTCGTATTCGCTTATCATAAATGAAGGATGCTGCCAAATTCAGTTTTTGTCAATTGAATCAAAACTGACAAATGCATTGGAATCAACAGTACGATTACGTGTCTTCCGACCCAGCGACTCTGGACCTAGATAGAATTAAGCAAATTTTGCAATCACAAGGCAATTTGGACAACATTTTTGGTAAGCGAAACATCCAGCATATTTGCAAAAAAAATCGGCTTACTCTACGAAACGTATTGATCCCATTTTGGACATTTATTTTTTAATTTTCTTATCATGATTAAAGGATCCGGCATACTGCAGTCCTTTTATAGTCAAGAAATCACTAAATACTATGAAAACCAATAGCAGATTTACGTGACGTCCGCTTGCACGCTTTTCTACCTTCAAAAACTCCTGAATTTGTTAAATCTGCTCGATCCAATTCTTCCTAAGAGTATTATCGGTGGAACAAAGATTTTCCTGCAAGCATTGAACGGTTCGGACTAAAATTCCGTTTTAGAAGCTGCAGGACATTTGCAAAAAAACTAATCAACAAAAATACTCGAAAGCATGAACAATGAAAGTAAATTCATGATTGATCGAAGATTCCATAGGGCACCTTTAAATTATGTTTATGAAAATTGCTTTCCGGACTCAAAAAATCTGTCGCACTGAGGACTTCGGTACATTTAAAAATGTCAATATCTAGGAGCCGAATGGCACATTATTGCTATTAATTAATGACGAAACGTAACTCAAACATGACGGGGTTTTGCTGCGAAAAAAAACTTGCTACCGTTAAACAATTTTTTTCGTATTTTTTTATCATTTATCACACAAATTCTTTTTTTCTAAGCAAAATAATTATTGAATTTTAATACACACTAGAAAAATCACTTTCTGCATGTTTGGAGTTCTCCTAGATAGTTTTCATCAATATGTCCAAGACACCACGATTTTTATTTTATTATTTCAAGCGTCAAACATAGAATTTTCTATCGCGGCATCATTTGTTTCACGCTGCCTTCGGACCGTGAGTGAGCAGAGGCGAGTAGTGATCGTCTTTTATATACAAGCTATATCGAAGTACAACGAAGTTGCGCCGTCTGGGCACTGTCGCTGTGACGTCACAGCGACAGCTCTGTGATTGGCCTACGCTGATTGCTAATAACTAGAAAACGATTTGTCGTGTGACATTTTCGCAAAGTGATTCTTACTCGTGTGATTTTTCTACATTTTTGAGTTATAATCCGATCATGCCGATTAGTTACACCCTGTATGTCGGTACGTGATTTGAAGATAAGTCCCCATATACGCCAATATACAAAAAAATCCTCATAGTAGCCAGTTCTTACATATTGTGGAACATCTCCACAAGTAAAGTATCTATTGACCTGAAAATCGTTGTAAATCGTAAATAATAACTTATAGAATCCGTTTCAACAAATGTATGTAAGATATATTTGAGTCCCCGAAGTATACGCTACACATATATATATATATATATATATATATATATATATATATATATATATATTGTGACGAGGCGTTAGTACACGCTCGCATCAACGCGCTGGGCCTAGGGTGCTCGTGCACCGAGGCCTCACGAAAGCTAGCGTAGCAACCGAATCGTTCCTCGTCATGGTAAACTCGTAGCGTTATTCGAACGTTTGACTGCCGTAAATATTACGTTCACAGGATTCTCGGAATTAGAGCAAAG